>CATIWM010413785.1:0-18489 GCA_949671775.1 Mallotus repandus | reverse complement strand
GAGGGGGTGAAGACAAGGCCAACCATGAAGATCCATGGAATTCCATGGAGTAAATTATGTATCAATTTTGCGTAGTTTCCTTTAGGTTTATTTATTTGTATTATTTTATTTTATCTAGGCTTTGGGTTTGTATTTTAATTTATTTTAATTTTTCAATAGTAGTTGTTGTAATAGCCCCATTAGTGGGAATGTAGTGGAATTTTAATTTTCTGCACTTTAAAAATCAATTAGTAAATTAGGTCCATTTGGTAAAACCCTAATTAAAATCAATGTTGGCTTGAGATTAATTTAGGTAGTATGTAAATTAAATTAGGGTTAGAAATCCTTGTTTTTATGTTTGTATATTTATTTGGTTTGTTTTATTGTTTGGGTTTGCTTTTATGCTTTATTTTATTTTGATTCGTTTTGGGCCCCAAGCCCACATGTAGATTTTAACTTACTAATAAAATAGGCCTTTAAAATTAAATTTACGTTTAATTAACTTTAAAATTAATTTAGGCCCATTTAGATTAATTTAGACTTTAGGACTACTTTATATAATTTAAAATAAATTTAGACTTAGCTCAGCCCATTAAAGCATTTCTTTTAAAATAAATAGATTTAAGATCATTTCATTTAAATTAAAATAAGTAGAATTAGGCCCATTAAATTAAATTCATTTTTTTCTTAAATTTAATAGACTTAGGCTCATTTTTTTTAGAATTAAAAATAATAGATTTAAGTTCACTAATACAATTAAAATATAGGCTCACCATTAGTTCCATTTCACTTGTAAATAAAAATATATAGATTTAGCTAACTTAAAATTAAAATCAAATGTAGTTTAGATTTAAGGATATTACGCCTTGAATGCATTTTTTATATGTTTTTTCATGTATTGGTTGCCTTAGGGTTAGATGGATGTTCAATTAGGGTTTAATGAAATTGCATGTAATTAGGGAATAAGATAGTAATTAATAAGATAATTATAAATGAACACAAGACTAAAAAAAGTTGGTATTCCGTATCCAAAACTCCTGGTTGTGGTGCTAGCTTGTATTAGAGAATTGAGTTACCACCATCTTCGATTTGTCCCAGTTATTACCCTGGGTGGCGACTCCTTATCTCCATGCTATGTCTTTGTGATATAGTAGTGTGTTCCCTAGAGCCCTAAGCTCAAACAGTGTCGTAGTTGCAATAAACTTGAGCGCACGCTAAACCCCATCGTCTATAACAGCTCTTGCGATTGCAGAAATAGAGAAGGCCAAGAGCAAAGCTGCTATTGAAGCAGTTGCGAAAGCACATAAACTAGTACAAATAGAAGCATAGAAAAGAAAATATATAGAGTTGAAAGCTAAGTAAGAGGTAAAAGAGAAGAATCGTGCGTTGTCTGCTTTGACACTAATCAATCTTGACTGATGAGTAAATGAGCCTTGTGAACAAGAAGCAAGCACAAAATTTGAAACAGCTGCAATCAAGAATATAAAGGAAGAACAATAACTAAACAAGAATCAGAATAGATCTGTAGATTAAAAAAATAGAAAAGAAGAAGAAGGAGGAGGAAGAAGAAGAGGAAGCACTATGTTTTTGAAAAAGCTTTTCTTTTTTCACGTGTTTTTGAAACAAAAATTTAGTCAAATGTAATTTTGAAAATATTTTCCTTTTTTTATATATTTTTAAAAAATTCCAAAAAATATTTAAAAAACATATTAGTTGTCTATTATATTAAACAAACATAAGGCTGAAACTTATAAGTTTTGAAAAATTGAGGGTGCGTAATAGAAAAATTAAATTAGAATTTTTTTTGCAAGCGTCATTAAAGGTTAGGGTATTTTATATAAATTTTCCAAAATGATAGAATTAAGTATAAAAAATATGAATATAAAATGAAATTTTAAAAAATTTTAAAAGTACGAGTAACTTTTTTGTTTAAAATATTGTTGAAAGTATGTTTAGATATTAGAAGTTTAGTTGGTATAAATATTTTATATTTAGCGTTTGAAAAAAATATTTTATATCTAGGGTCTTTGGTTTAACGGTTAGAATGCAGTTGTTGGCTATTCAGTAACCAATAACCTATTTGGTTAATTTTTTTGAAAATGAGTTGATAGTTGTTAGATACCCAAACTATACAAGTTTATATAAACTTCAATTTGGAGCTTTTGTCGAACAACTCTTATATTTTAAATTATATTCACTATCTAACCCTTACCCTTTTAACTTTAACTATCATTACCTAATAAATTATTATTTGGATAATTATTATTAATAAAATATTAATATTATAGTTATTAAAAATATTAACCATAGATAAAAATATGAAAAATTATGTTAATAAAAAATTTACAACTCATTATTTCTAATATTAAAAACAGTAATAAATCAGTATTTTATTTAAAATTGATAATGTCTATGTATTTAATTAAATATACTATCAACAACCGCTATTATAATTTTACCCAAAACTCAATATCGGTTAGCTATCAACTATCAGTAATAGCTTAACCAAACAGATGCTTAGAATAACTAAAAAAAAGTCTAAAATTAAATCATTCTATCTTTTTAAAATAAAGAGATTAAAATAATTCACCTTATTATTTGTTTATTGAAATCATTTTGTTTGTAAAAAAAATCACCTTATTAAAATATAGAGACTAAAATATTTTATTCGGTAAGATACAAAAAGATTGAATCAGAAGAATTAGTTTATTGTGGAAAATTATTATTGCTGGAATTAAAATTAAAAGATGAATTATTCCACTATCAAACGAAAAGAAATGAAAAGACATATGGAATGACATTATTCATATTATAGATATTCTCTCAATATGTTACTGTAGCAATATTTCTCTATTACTGTAGCCTCGTCTTCTTCGTTGATCTCACACCTGGTTGCCTCTTCTTCCTTACTCATAATCAATATCGATAATCTCATGGAATTAGAGAGGATTAGAAAATCCTCTTATGAAATATTCTCTCTTCAAACATATACAAAAATTTAAGCCTTTCCTTGTCTTTCTCATTAAAACCAAACAACCTAGATCGGTTCTTGAATCCCTATGATTTAGGATGAAATACAGTAACGCTACTTATATTGACCCAAAAGGATGATCAGGAGGCCTATGTCTTTGGTGGAATGATGAATGGGGTATTTAAATCAGAGGTATGTCAATACACTGCATTGATGCTCTCATTGTCATGGATGAAATGTGGCACCTTACGACTATCTATGGAGACCCACATAGGGATAAAAGAAAAGAAGTATGGAGCGAGGTTCAAAGACTAGATCTATGTATGAACCTCCCCTGGCTACTAATTAGGGATTTTAATGTTTGTCTTTACTCACATGAAAAAATGGGAGGAGTCTTACTTACTCAAATGCACCTCAAGCCTTTTCAGCAACTGATTGAAGATTGTGAACTTTTGGATCTTGGTTATAAAGGAGATGCTTTCACCTAGAATAACAAGTAAGTGGGATAAGATAACATCCAAGCTTGTCTAGATCAAGCCATTTGCAATGCTAAATGGAGAATGAAGTTTGATTTTGCTCAAGTCTACCATGAATCCTTCATTGGCTCAGATCATAGGCCTCTCCTTCTAATGCTAGACCCTCGCTCATTATCCAAACATAAATCTTTCAAGTATGAGGAAAAATGGGATCTCAACCCAGAATGGAAAGAGGTCATTAAACACAGCTGGGAAACTCAAGCTTCGTCCTCTTCCAATTTCGTTGCCATTGAAGAAAAATTTAAAAATCTAAGATTTAAGCTCAGCAGATGGGCCAAGAAACGAGGGGAAATTACCAAATAAAAATAGTTGATCTCAAACAACGTCTTGACATGTTAATGACATGGGATTATAGCAACGAAGCCAAAGAAGAAGAGCAGCACCTGAAAGAAGAAATAAATAGGCTCTAAGAGCAAGAGGAGATCAATTAGGCTCAAAGAGCTCATCAACATTGGTTAAGGGAGGGTGATAAAAACATGAAATTTTTCCACTCCTCTGTCATTCAACAAAGGCAAAGTTATCAAATAGTCAAAGTTCTAAGCCCTTCTGGCATTTGGATTACTGATGAGAGCCAAATCAAGTTAGAAGCCATATCGCATTTCCAAAGCATCTACAATTCAGACTCATCTTCAAACTTTAGGCGCTCTATATTTGCTATCCTGCATTGGGTAACAGATCAAATGAACAGAGATTTGACTAAAAAAGCCAGTGAAGAAGAAATCAAGGAAGTTATGTGTTCATTGGGAAAATTTAAGGCTCTAGGTCCTGATGGTTTTCTAGGTGCCTTCTACCAAAACCATTGGGAAGTTGTTCATTCTAATGTAGTTACCATGGTAAAAAAATTCTTTGCTTCTTCCTTTCTTCCCCTTAAAATTAATAATACCACCATATCCTTGATCCCCAAAGTGAAGAATCCTAAAAGCTTTGATGACTATAGGCCAATAAGCTGCTGCAACTACCGTTATAAAATCATTTCCAATATCCTAGCAAATCGGTTAAAGGTAGTTATCCCCCTTCTAATTTTAGATAATCAAAATGCTTTTATTGTTGAGAATTCCATCCAAGATAATATTATATTGAATCATGAAGTTATACATGCTTTAAGAAATAAGACTAAATGAAAAAAGGGTTTCATGGCCATCAAACTTGATTTTGCCAAGGCATTCAATAGTGTCCAGTGGCCCTTTCTCAAATCTGTCATGGAAAAATTTTGCTTTCATAGCAAAAGGATACAATGGATGATCAAATGAGTTTCTACAATAAGTTACTCGATCTTATTAAATGGAAGAAATACCAATTCTTTTTCTCCATCGCGTGGTCTTAGACAAAGAGACCCATTATCTCCCTATTTGTTTATTCTTGTTGTTGATGCTTTGTCCTACTCTCTTCGCTTGGGTAACCTCCAAGGTAGAGTTTAAGGTCTGAAATTAATAAGACATTGCCTAGTATTGACCCATTCTTTTTTTGCAGACGATGCCATTCTCTTTGGTGAAGCTTCCATGGAAGAATCATTTTCTTTGAAAACAATGATATACACTTTCTTAGAGGAGTTAGGGATGAGTTTAAATCTTCATAAATCCAAAAAAAATTCAACAAGAATGTCAATCTTAATCTCAAAAGGAGCACCTGCTCTCATTTTTAAATTGACAAATCCCGATATACTACTAAATACTTGGGAGTTCAAATGAATTGGCGGAAAACTAGAAGTGCTTTGTGCAACCATCTTATTCAAAAGGAAAAATCCAAAATGCAATCTTAGAAATGCAAGTTTCTTTCTCTAGTGGGAAGAGAGGTTCTTATTAAATCTGTTGTCCAATCTTTCCCGGTGTACATTATGTTTGTGCTTCGCAGTCCCATTGGTGTTGTTTCTGAATTAGAAAAGCTCATCAGAAGCTTTGGTGGTCTCAAAGCTCAGAGGATAGAAAATTTCATTGGGTAAAACGGTTTGATTTAACTATGTCAAAAAAAGGGGGTGGTTTGGGATTCCGTTCGCTTCTTTTGTTTAACCAATCCCTTCTTGGAAAAATTGTTTGGCGGGTAATCCACAATCCAAAATCCCTCGCTACTAGAATTCTCAAAGGCATTTATTTCCCTTTTTCAAAAATTTTAAATGCTAAAAAAGGGGTCAGGGCATCTTGGCTTTGGAGTAGTCTTTTTTCTGGGAGAGACTCTATCAAAGAAGGCCTTCGATGGACTGTAAAGTCTAATAGGAGCATTGAGGTGTGGAGTGATCCCTAGATTCCCCTTCTACCAAATTTTAAAATTCGATCTTTGAAGCCACCAAACTATACTATCAACTTTGTTCATGATCTGATCATCTGGCAAGAACAGAGATGGAACTTCCCTTTGTTGAAGTCTTTATTTTCTAAAGATGAAGTAAAAGTGATTTGTATTTCTATCAAAAGTGCAGATTAGCTAGCTCATTATCACCTTATCTGGCATTAAGATGCTAAAGGTATTTATTCTGTAAAATCTGCCTATAGATACCTTAAAAATGTTTGCTTTGATTCTATCTCCACTAATGGCCAATCTTCCACTAATGCTTTTAATGGGTGGAACTCTATTTGGTCTCTCTAAATTCCTCCAAAGATAAAGGTTTTCCTATGGTGATGCATGAGAAACGCTATCCCTACTGGTGAAGGTTTAGTGAGAAGAGGTCGTAACCTCAGTCCTATTTGCCAAAGATGCAATGCCAACTTGGAAACATTAGAGCATCTCTTATTTTTATATGAACATTCCAAAATGATCTGGTATGCTAGTACATTCAATTACATGCCTAATCCAATTGGTTTTATGTCTTTTGCAAATTGTTGGTCTCATATTTACAAATTATTTAAGGAAAGTGACAATGTTGTAATGCTCAACATGGTTGCTGGTATCTGCTGGTCAATATGGAGAGCTTGAAATAATTTAATTTTTAATCAGAAACTTGAAGATCCTAGACTAATAATCAAATCTTTTGAGAAATGGTGGTCATCCAATCAAATTCCTAATTATGCAGCAAATCAGTTACAACAATCACCATTATCTGAGACTACCCAAGCCCACTGGTCAACCCCTCCTCAAGGCACTATCAAGCTCAACTCTGATGCCTCCTTCAACCAAAATTCCCACAAGTGTACTATTGCTTTCGTCTGCAAGGCTTGGTAAGGTAGAGTTCTGCACTTCTACACTTCTCTGGAACACAGTCACTCAGCTCTCCAGGATGAACTCATGGCGATCAAATCTACTTTAGCTTTCTCTAAAAACTTCCATCAGCGGATAATATTGAGTATGATTGCAAAAGAGCAGTCCACCTTATTCACTCTCAAGAACCTCCCCCATGGGAGACAACTTCTCTAGTTGAAGACATTAAATCTACATTATCCTTGTATGCTAATGTAACTATTTGTTTTATTGTTAGGGCTGCTAACAAAGTTGCAGATTGGCTTTCTAAGTGCCAAGGTAGTCTTAGGTTTCTCAAAAATAGGTTCCATGTCTATTCTCAATTGCAATCTCTTTTAGAAAGAGACTTGCTTCCCTTGTAATTATGTTTTCCTTAATGCATTTAGGTTGTTAAAAAAATGAAAAGACGTATATAAATATTATCTAAACTTAGGAAAGAAAACATAACTTACTTAACATGAAAATTAGCGTATTCTTGTTGTAGCAAAAGAAAAGTTTTAGAAAGGTGACATTTATTTAAAAATTTAGCAAATTTGATTATATTTATGTTTTGTTAATTATAACTAATTTCATAAATTTAATTAACAATATGAAAGCTATAAGAAAAATATTATTTTCAAAATAAAATCCTAAAATATTTAATATTTTATAATTTAGTACTAAAAGAAATACTTATTTATAATTTTCCCTCCAAATAATCACCCGGATTTCAAATTTTGCCCCCAAACTCTTGAATAACAAAAAGAATAAACACACATTGATGCCATTAGAGCTTAGCACAATCTTGTCCAATCTGGGGATTTGGAAATCTCCAGAATTGGATTGAAAATCGGAGATTTTAAAATATTGAGAATTGGTATTAGAATCGAAACTAAAAATCTCCATCTTGTATTTTATTGGTACCAGAACAGCAGAATTCGGAGATCAGATATTTCAATCAAATGCAGTTCAATCCAATACATAACGGAGATTTGAAGAATTATACACTCTACTCTATTTTCTTAAATCTTTAAACATCCATGAAACTTGAAATTTCATTAAATATATCTACAACAATTCAACAAATACTTCAATATAATTTCATAACTCATATCCAACAAATAAAGTTCGACATAACTAATAAATTCAAATCTAAATTTAGTTTTACACAAGTAAAATCCAACATAACTTACACAAATCCAATTACAATAACAATAATATATTTGTAAAAGAAGATTAGTTTTTTTTTTTTTTGGACTAATATTAGTTAATTAATATTAGATAATTCTTTTATTTTATTATTTTTAATAAAAGAATTTATATTTTAATTATAATATTAGCATTATTTATTTAAAAGTAGTTAAATAATATTTATATATTAAATTTTGATTATTTAAATAATATTTATATATTAAATTTATTTGTATAACTTATATATTATAAATATATAAATAAATAAATAAATTTTGATTATTTCGATCTTATACAGTTCAGTATAGTTTACTTTAATTCGGTCCAATTCTCAGTCGAATATTTATAAATATTCAGAACTGTACCAAAAAAATTTTATCGGTACAATTCAATCCGCATAAAGTTAAAAAGTCGACAATCCAATCCAGTCCCAGAGATTTTCGATTCGATTATTTGATTCAATTCGGATATTTTAATTTTCATACTCAACCTAGATGTCATGCATACATAGGAGGAGATGGAGAGTTAAAATAGATAAATTTTGCATTAAAATGCGTGTGATTGTCACAAACTTGAGAATCTTCATTTGAGAATCCTACTTCATAATGAACAAACTACATGGTGCCCATATTTTATCCTATAGACATCACAATCATCGTAAATGTTATATAAGATCGACTATACCAGCCTCCCAATTGGAGTTAGCAAGAAACATAATCTTCAAATTATTTTGCACTAAGCATGACATGGAAGATCTAACTAAACTAGCTTTAGAAAATACACGAGAAGAACTTGTACAAAAAATTTCAGAGCAACCAATCAAATGTTTCGTGCAAAATCCGATGCTCCCATGCCCTCTTATTGCCATAATCGAAAGTCGCAAATTGTTAACACAAGACAATTGCTCAAAATATTTAGTTTTCACTGTAAGGCCGTAGAACAAATAGTCAATTACAGTCTTACAAGGCTTGTATTCGTCACATTCCGCGCTAAGATTGATGTTGCGATGAAAAAATAACAAAAAAAAAATGATCGGCTTGTCTTTATATATAAATTGTGGAGAAAAATGAACTGGAAAAAAAATTTATCACTTGGACAAAATACTGTACAGTATGATGAGAAGATGGACGGAAGGAAGGTAGTTCACAGCAATTAAATTCTATGTTCATCAGGTTATGGATCATCAGGTTATGGACATTCTTGTATCAATTCTATTTCAGTGGTGGTGCCCCCTGCGAAGAACAGAAAGGAATCCTCCAGATGATTTCTCCTTGCGCCCTTCACCTTCATCCCCAACCTGTATCAAATATATCAAAATATGAATGATGACAATAATTCATAGGTAACACTGATACTAATTAGTTGCAAACAGCACAACTGAAGATGCATAATGAGAAGATACCTCCTTCACTATTCGCTGCAGCACCTCTATGATCTCGGAGAAGTCAGGTCGCAATGCTGGATCTTGAAGCCAACACTTCTCCAGCAACTCAGCCAGCCTTGGAAGAGTGTTCTTTGGAATTGTAGGCCGTAGACCCTGAAGCATGTGACACAATCATACACTAGTAATATAGTTCCTAAAACTCTTGCAAAGCATTTTCTAAGTGTAAGTGGATTGGAAAGTTAAATACTCTTGCAAAGTATGTATTTCTAAACAAAACAATATGCAGACATGCCATTGTAGTACCTTTTGAACCACACCAACAGCTGCTTGTAATGGGGTTAAGTACTCGTATGGAAGCTGTGAAACCAAAATTCAAAAACTACAATTTAGACAGAAAATACCAATAAATCAGGATAAATTTTGATGATCAAACCATACCTTCCCAGTTAATAACTCCCATAACACAATTCCAAAACTGAAAACATCAGCCTTGTGGTCATAAGGCTTGTGTTCAATGACCTTCAATGCAAAAGAACTGTTGTAAGAAAAAGGTGAGACGAACAACCAATTAAAAGATGATACTGCAATGAGGAACAGAAAAATCTGACACATGGAATAGAGATATCTGACATTTTTAAAAGGAATTTTAGCAAAGACAATAATAACACCTCAAAAAACATAGGAATGACCAGGCTACAATGTCTCTTATATGGTCAAAGTTCCACTGCTAAGTATGACCTACAGTCATATATGATAAAGAAAGTAGTACAGTTGAAGCACTTCTAACAAATAAAACCTTTGGCACCCATTCCATTTATGCCTCACTAACAATATTGATCACTCAAAAGGACAATGCTCAATGGTACCAAGGAGCGTGATACCAGACCAACTAGAATTGGATCAGCTGGCACTCCAAACAAATAATTGCAGCCCGGCTCACAGGTTCAACTCAAGCTCCCCAGATAGACTCAAATAAAAAAAATTAAAAAAAGAGAGAGAGAGAGAAAGAGAGAGAGAGAGAAAAGTAAAAAAGGAGGATTTCCTGGCAAAGACACAACACTTTGAAATTGATGTCTAATGGGGTAAAAAGTGCACCTCAGGAGCCATCCATCTATATGTCCCAGTTTCAGCTGTCATCACTCCAGACTGAGCCTTCACTCTGGCAACCCCAAAATCAGCAACCTTAACCACCTATGATGTGAACAACCAATAAGAACATTCAACTAAGCATACATGCCATACAATAAAAGCTGTTACAATATTCTCATCCCTAAATTAAATAACAGATGGATATATGCATTCATTCAACAACCAAGTTAGAATTATTCAGAAAAGATAGAGGAAGAAGGAAGAGGAAAAAGCAACTGAGCAATATATTGATACTAAAAATTGAAAAAGAGTCCAAACCAAATATGAAAGAAGTTTTTAGTTTTATTCAAAATATATTGTGTTAGGTAAGTAAGCGCAAAGAAATACTTGGAAAATAGAGAAATTTTTGGGTGAAGAACTCTAGGTGTTTCCTCATGGACCTAAATTTTCTTTTAAGCAAAGTCCATAATAATGAACAAATACAAGGTAAATCTATAAGCTATCACTTACAAATAAAATGCACCAGCTTAAAAGAACTTTTAACCGCTTGTTGGTTCAATTCCACCAAGGAATTCATTTCATTTCCAAATGAATTCCAAATTCATTTAAACCAAACATACTTTGTTAATAAGAATTTATTTAGTTTCAAACAATTCCACAAAATAAAAAAGTTGGAATTCAAAATAAATTTTATAAAGTTTTAATTTAAACCAAGCATATATGCTTGGATTTGCAAATGAATTCTACAAAATTTTGTGGAATTCATTTGAACCAAACAAACCCTAAAAGTAAGCAAAATATTGCAAAAGGATGCTAATGACAACATAAAATTAAAGGAAGAACCTTACTTCATTTTCATCCATGAGAAGATTTGCAGCCTTCAAATCCCTGTGGATTATATTATTTTGGTGCAAGTAGTTCATTCCTTTAGAAACATCTATGGCAACTTTTAGCAAGGATGGGAGCTTAAAAACACCCTTCTGTTTGTGTAGGTAGTCATACACGCTTCCACCAGACATAAATTCTAGTTAACAAGAAATGAAAAAGCAAAAGAAAAAAGAAGAATAAGATAATTGCAGACTTATAATTGGAAATGAAAATTTGACAAAGTGAAGATAAAAAACATGTACATCTTTTTTTTTAATTGGAGAGGGGAAGGCAAAGATCGAACCCTTAACCTATAGATGCCTTGAATGGAGTTATACTACTAGACTACTCAACCTTTGGCTTTGAATATAAGCCTTGTACAAGCATCAACTTCTTATAAGGAACATTCTGAAACTCATTTGTATTTACCTGTGACAATGCACAAACTTGGGGGCTTGGTGCATGCACCTATAAATTGTACAACATTCTTATGTCTGACCTTCCTGCAAACAGGCAATAGCTTTTATTAAGAAAGGGAAAGGAACAGATCATCAAACCTAAACTTGTAGAACAGATCATTTTTTAAATAATTCTACAACACTGGGAAAACTTATATTGCCCGACCGAAGCAAATAAAAGTGCAGTCAAAGACATTATGTCAGACCTCATGATGAAGACTTCCTGGGCAAACTCTTTCTCCAAATCTGAATTTATACGCTCAGGCTTGAGAATTTTAATAGCCACTTCCTGACTGCAGTATGTACCCTTGTACCTACATATATTGGACAGGAAAGTTAAATGAAAATTCCAACACAATAAAAATTTGTGCTGTGAGGATATGAACTTACAGATCACCATATGATCCGGATGCAACTTTGTTCTCAAACTTCAAGTTCTTAGTATCAATTTCCCAGACATCGGTCCCATCACTAGGTATTGCCACATGATCAGGATCGCATTTGGTCCGGGTTTGCATGTGCTCGCTAGAAGGTGATAATGAATGGGTAGGCCAAGGCTGTTTCTGCTCATAAATGAATTCAAAATAATATTATTAATGAAGACATAGGGAGTGAAACACAGGCAAAAGTATCAATTACATTTTTCTCAATAAACATGATAAAAATATCACTACATGAAGCACATATCATGAGTGCCATTGAAGTACACTACTCACAATTATTATAAGAGACATGTGGAAATCCATCCAATTCCAAAGCTGACCGATTGATGTCCTCACATTACTGGTCAACAACCTCACTTGACTCACAAGAACTCAATCCTATCAAATTGAGCTCTACTACACAAGATCTTTATCAACTTATGGGGGGCTTTTTTCCATTTTGGGGTAAAAAAAATATATTACCAAATTGTGGTACTGGTAGTTTAGAAACAAATTACCAAGTTGTGGTAAAAAAATTAAAAAAAAATTTAATGCATTCCGCCAGTTTGCTAGGGGATAAAAGTCTCCAAACTGGCGGAGTGCCTTTTTTTATTTAAAAAAAAAAAGCTGAGACAGCCGGCTCAATGCCTATGCCTAGGCACACCAAAAAAAAGAAAAAAAGGGACCCCACAAATGGGACTAAATATATTAGTCAAAAAACATGTTCAAATAATTTTTTATTCTACCATAGTTTCCAGAAAATTAATCATTTTATTTTTTTATGAAATAAATTTTATTTTACAAATAATTATTTTAAATGTGTGAAATAAATTTTATTTAATGGTAATAAAATGAAAATAAAAAGCTCTTAATTATAATTTTGTAAAAATATGAACATTATACATTTAATTTTTTCTCTTATTTTTCTTAGCTGTACTTAGTTTTCAATATTTTTCAAACAAATTATTTGTTAGATAATTTTTTTAAGTTGCAATTTTTTTATATTCTGAGTACCAACAAAAGAGTTTCACAAAAATTTATTTTATGTAAATGCTAAATTTTTTTCTAACTTGTTTGATTTCAATAGTGTTTTATTTTAAAAATTAATAAGTCTAAAAAATAGTTAAATTAGTGATTTAACATCTTAAAGAGAAAAAAAAATTGCCTAGGGCCAAAGATACTAACGTTTTATTTTTAATTACTAAAATTTTTTAATATACATTAAAATTTAATTTTTAAAGATTATTTTATTTAATCTAATATATTCATAAACAAAATAAGATATTTTTTCGTTATATATGTAAAATAAGTATCACAATCGATACAAAAATAATATTAACTTATCCTACAAACTAAAAAAATAAAAACTCAAATTTGATATAATTAAAAATCATATATTACTTAATTTAATTAAGTTCAAATTGATTTATCAACAAAAAAATGTTTTGTTAGATTCAATTTTATTGGTTTTAAACTCAACCAACCAAATGCACAAAGCTAACTATCCGGAATCGATTGTTTATTAATAATGGGAAACACATAAGGTAACATCATTTTCTTACAAACATTTTGCCCTCTTATCAAATTTATGACAACAACAATAATAATAACAACAATAACAATAACAACAACAACAACAATAATAATAATAATAAGGGTGTAAACATCTTAAGCAGAGTTAAATTTTAGCTAGCTTGGGCTTGATTCATTTATAATCGAACCAAACTCGAGCTAAGCTTGTTATAACACTTGGTGTTTGTGAGCTGTTCACGAGCTTGCTATAAATTATTTACCAAATAAATTATAGTATATTTAATAAAAATTGTGATTTTATTCCATTAATATATTTTTTACAATAAAAATTTATATATTATATATCTAAAATCAATTTTAAAATAATAATAATAGTTTGATCTTAATTTTTAATTAATAATAATAATATTAAACTATTTCAAAATATTTTGTCCTTTTTTTGTATTTAATAATAATAATAAGCATAAAATCAAAAACAAATATTAAATTATTATTATTATTATTATTATACAAAAAAATTAATGAAATATAAGTCTATAACATGCAAAAATTAAAAAAAAAAATAAAAAAGGCTACTATCATTCCACTGCTTCACTTAAACACAAGCATTAAAGCAGTGGAAACATATATATATATATCCCATCAAAATGCCAATTCAGCCACTTTGGTAGAATTGTCATTCCGCCACTCAAAAGTGGTGGAATTGGCTTTAGTTTGCCAGCTAGGCAAAAAAAACACCACAAATTAGTAATTTTTTTTTTAAAATGACCACAAAACAGGGATGATTCAAAAAATACCACAAGAAAGGCATTTTTTTTAATTTTTTGCCACAAATTGGCAAAAGCCCAACTTATAGGCTTGTCAAAGATGCTCTTGATCATTCCCCAAATCCTAATACTCCTAAAAGTATAACATAATGCATCACCACCTTCTAGGGAAAGCCCTTTCAGTATTCATTGCTAAATGTGACCATAATTATTATGTTAGTTGTGTATTAATGACAATTATTTTATAATATATAAAAGAGGACAACTGCAATGTGATTTTGAAAAGAAATTTGGTTTTTTCAGTCTAATAGAGGGAATGGCAATTCATATAAATAGAACCCAGGGTGACTCATTAGTAATTTATAGTTAGAATGGTACGTTTGCTTGAAAATGAACAAGTCCATGAAGTTCCCAATTTAATCTTACATCAAGATACAAGGAAAAATAAGCAACTTTGAAATGAGATTTAATACCCAAGATACTTGTAGAACAACATTTCTGCAATAAGCATCCAAAGGAATAGAACCTAGAGCCAAAAACATAGTATTTTCATGGATAATTTGATTTTACCTTGTCAAGCAAAAACCAAGAAAAAAAAAATTTCATTTAGCGAATGAGATCGCTAATTACCTCAAGCCTAAAAACTTCTTTTTCCAATGCAATTCTAAGCTGCTCTGTTTCCTGAAAAATTCCAACATAGCATCTATCAGGCGGGTACATGTTTTTAAACTATTTTCAAGATTTATAATAGACTTGGATATTTAAGTGCAGCCCTGCTAAAGGTGTAAAAATTATGACTACCTCATATGGCCAACCATCAACAACAAAGACATCCAATGAATAGCCATCAATTGTGGAGAAAGCATGAGCTTCTTGGATGTTCAACCCGATTTCGGCAAGCAAGGAAGTTAACTACAAAAATGACCACATGAAAGAAAGATCATAGAAAAGGATCTTTTGTGTGTGTGTGTGTCTGTGTGTGTGTGTGATGAGTTCCTGAAAACAACCAACTTAAACCAATAGGCAGCAGCTTATCAATGGCTAAATGAGGTATGCATTTAAAAATTACAACGACCAATATCAGGCACACTCTTGACACTCACAAGCAATTATAGTTGTTTCACATGCAGCACAGCCAGACAGCTAAGCTGCCATTGTGTGAAGCCAAATGCTAAAATAAGTCCTACTTTGAGTTTGCAACCATTAAATTTACATACTGAATTAGCATTCAAACTGAAAGAAGAGACGAGAAGCTACTATAATTCTCTAGTTAATGAAACAAAAAAAAAATTCTAAGGACAACACGTCGTACTTTAACAACCACAACTATCTTACCTGACTAAGAAGTTTTGGCTTGTCATCAGTTGAAAAAGTTATTTCATGCATGGGCCTATATGAATCCATCACAAAAAGATTTAGCATTTGTATTTATTGTCACCATATAGCATAAGATAGAGAAAAAAATGATATACACTCGTCAAATGTAGCTGAAAATATTAGTCAGTTGCATAATTCTGTAATACCATGCAAACAGAACTGAAGATGATATATAGTCAATCAGACTTGCCTACAGAACTTTGAATTTGCATGTACCGAATTGTCACTGTCTTCATTTTCAAGTTTATTTGCTTCAAGTGCTAGTGCTTCAAGATTAGGTGATGAACCAAATGCTGGCGGTGGATGTATGCTGACCATTGAAACCATACAGGCACGAGTGTTACTAATGACAATCATTTTGGGAAATATAAGGAGGATACAGACAACTTCAAATAACTTCATTCATAGATTTTCACATTTTAATTAAAAACTAAGAAAACAACAATTTAATAGGAAAACACCATACCTTTTTCTGCTATTTTGAGTAGCTTCTTTATGAGGAGAGCCTGAAAGATTAAAATTAGCAGAATTCAGATCAGAAACTGGCTGAACCTGCACATAAGACAAATTTGCTGGAGATGCTGTCAAGAGGGAAGCAAAAAATAAAATACAAAAAGAATTTTTGCCAACTATAAACTTACAACAATCAGAAACAAAGATTTGCAGATGAAGAATGTAAATTACTTTTAATAGGTCTTGGAGACTGCTTAACTTAACGATCTACCAGCCCAAATAAATAAGCTATGGTCATACATCATCAGTGACACATTTTAATGCCTTTTTTGGATCATGAATAATTTAATGCCCAAATATTACAGCACAAATCTAGACATATGAAAAGATGTTTGTGACAAACACACACATAAGCACCCTTAAGAGAGGGAGTGAAAGAGCATAGGCATACATTTTAAAAAATGAAAATCTCATAAAAATTTATTGAGCAGGTAGTGATGCACATACATTTATATAAGAGTATTTAAGAAAATATCCATGAGATAAGAGGATGTAATAACAATTTAGTTCAAAAAGCAAAATTGAGCCCAACCAGTACGTCACAGCAATCCTTGCCAATGCAAATCTCAGATAAGCAATTGATGATGTTGATTATTAATCAGAACTTTATCCTATTCATGCAATGTCAACCCTGAGTTTGGAAATGGTGGTTAATAATGTAATTTACTTCACTGCATGTTAACATTCTAGGAAAAACTATCGACTTTTTCACTCATAATCACTTAAAAGACACATAAGATGAAAAATGGATTCTTAAGAAGGTGCAAACGTAGAGTCAAACCCAGAATTTGCTGACTCAATATGAGTCAAGCCATGTCAAGCTTCAGCAGAGAATTTTTAAGCAATGACAAGTGAGGATTGAAAGAAAACATATATTGCAATTAGGAGAGTTTAGCTAATTCAAGAACTTCCCACAAAAATATAGTTCATAGCTATGGTAACTAAATGAGTATTGCCAGGAAAAAAAAATGATAGAACAAAGGCGCAACTTCGAAGTGATATATATAATAAAGTCCCACGATAGAGCATTGATAAGGTAGGCCCTCGTCAAATGTTAAACATCATCAACATAGAAAAGGGAAAAAAAACCATCAGATCATCGGATGATCCATGATATTATCTTTATCTATAAGTGAAAAAAAAATGAATTTAATTTCAAAAACAAAAAAGATAGAAAGGTGAAAATATTTCAATTCGAGCATTGAAATTGCATCAGCAGATGTCCAAAGCAAACCAAAATTAATCAAACATGAAGTGTTTTTTTTTTCCCCTTTTTGTGAGGGAAATAAGCCATGGAATGTAAAAAATAAAATAAAATAAAATAAAAAAAGGGACCTGGACAAGGCGGACTTCGATGGCAGGTCTATTATGAGGATCCTGAGCCAATTGCAGTAGTCTCTTGTGCATTAGTACATCTTCTGCTCTCTCCACATTCACATCCAATGCATATCTTCAATCAAAAAAATTCAGAGAAAAAAATGTGTCGAAAATAAAACCACCATATCAAATCTGCTGTTTTCTCTGAGTTTGTTCAAATCATTAAAACAAAAACTACTAAAACGATCAAATACATGCAAACAGAACCCAAAAAAAAAAAAGTTACCGAGTAGGGAGACGGTGAAAGTGAGACCAGAGTTGTTCGTCGAAACCAGGCTGATTAGCTTCTTCATTATGAGACTCTTTAAGCCTACGAAGAATTTCATTGTAAACCTCTACCTTCTGCTGTCTTTGTTTCCGTCCCGCAAGTGACGGCGTTGGCGACGACGAAGAAGACGTCGTGGAATCTTGCGCTCTGCTTCCACAACTCTCATCGTTATCCTCCATCATCACCACCATCTCAACAACAACAGCACCACCACCACCGCCAAAATGAACCAAACAGAAACAAAACAAAGTAATTTTCCTTTGTTTCAGTTTCAGGTTCACGTTCACGTTCACGTTCACGTTCAGAGAAGCAGATTTGGAAGGAGAGATTAAATAAATTTAAAGAAGAGAATAGTTTTTTTTGCTTTTATTTTTTTAATTTGAAAATGTGTGCTTGTGTATGTGTTTTATGTAATGGTGGGGAATGTTTAACTGGCGTCGTAGTGTAGTGCGTGAATTGATGAAATCACGCCGATGTGGATTTTATCTAAACTCATCCCCTTCTTTTTCTTTTCTTATTACGTTTCGATTATCCTTTTAATTAATTAAATAAAAATTCTTTATTTAATATATAACGTATATTTTCAACATTTTAATTCTCAATTAATAAAAAA
>CATIWM010413770.1:0-14161 GCA_949671775.1 Mallotus repandus | reverse complement strand
AGCTTGCAACAACATATGCCAATATGCTTGGTGAATTCAGTTTTTATGGCCAATTACAACTGGATGGTGTTGCAGACATCAACTCCGACGGCCTAATAAGGGTAACAAATCATTCTCGCTGGAAGCCCAATCATTTCTTCTTCAACAATCCCCTTCAGTTCAAGAACTCTACCCATGGCAGTGTCTTCTCCTTCTCCTCAACCTTTATCTTTGCAGTTGTACCTGAAATACCACACCTTGGATGCACTGGATTTGCCTTTGCTATTTCCCCGTCCAGAGATATTCCTGGAGCATTCCCTGACTGTTATTTTGGGCTATTCAACGCCACCACCATGGGGAGTAGTTCAAACCATATTGTTGCAGTGGAGATGGACACGATCTATACCTCTGAATTTGAAGACATAAATGACAATCATGTTGGAATTGATATTAACAGCTTGATTTCCATTAGATCTTCTCCTGCAGGTTACTACAGCGATGAGGGATCAGACTTCAACGAAGTCTCTCTCATAAGTTCAAAACCATTACAGGCTTGGATAGAATATGATGGTCAAGATAAAATTCTAAATGTTACAGTTCATCCGATGAACATAAGGAAGCCTATACATCCTCTTTTATCCTTACACAGAGATCTTTCTCCATATTTATTTGACCATATGTATGTTGGATTTTCCTCATCTCGGTCAATTCCTACATCACATTACATACTGGGTTGGAGTTTCAAGATAAATGGTCAAGTCCAAGATCTTCATCTATCTCGCCTTCCTAAAGTTCCAGGAGTTGGAAAGGAATAATATAGAAGAGTACAGAAGATTTTAGCACTAGTATTGTCTTTGTTCAGATGTACTATCATACTAATCTTAATTTTTGGAACCATTTGGATTTGGAGGAGAAGAAAATTCGTCCAAGTTCTTGAGGAGTGGGAGGTGTTATATGGTCCTCTTTGGTTTGCTTACAAGGACTTGTTTGCTGCTACAAAGGGGTTCAAAGATAGATGGCTTCTTGCGAAGGGAGTTTTTCCCAGGGTTTACAGAGGAACTCTGCCCTTTTCAAGTGTATAAAATACTACAAAGAGAATATCCCACGAGTCTACACAAGGAATGAGAGAATTTATAGCTAAAATTCTAACCATTTGCCATCTTAGGCATCCTAATTTAGTTCGTTTACTTAGGTATTGCAGGTGCAAAAGTGAACTTTTTCTAGTGTATAACTATATGCCTAATGGAAGCCTCGACAAGTTCCATTACGACGAGCCCAATTACATACTGACTTGGACTTCAAGATTTAAGGTCATTAAAGATGTTACATATGCACTCTTCTATCTGCATCAACAATGGCTTCAAGTAAACATTCACAAAGACATCAAGCCTGCTAATATACTCCTACACAATGAAATGAATGCAATATTGGGAGATTTTGTTCTTGCCAAGTTATGTGATCATGGCTTTGATTTGCAAACTACTCATCTAGCAGGCACACTTGGTTATATTGCGCTAGAGCTGGCACAAAGTGGAAAAGCGAGCACAACCACTGACATATATACATTTGGAGCATGTATACTTGAGGTTATTTATGGCAGAAGGCTAATCAATCCTCAGGCTTCATCAGAGGTGATGTGGGTACTTCAGACACCTCAAGCTCTAGCTCAGCATTTGAATTCCTGCATTTAGTCAACAAGCTACAGTCAAAAGGGTTTTGGAGTTTCCAAAACCCCATAGACGATCAAATGAGGGAGACTCCTAGGAAGAGTTATCTCATGCAGGATAAAATAGACTTAAAAAATAAAGAAAGATGAGAAGAAAAAAAGAAGGAAAGAAAAAGAGTGAGAAATGGTTGCTCTGTTCTTAGTCTGGATGGAGAAGAAGAGAAAAAGAAAGGGTAAAGAAAGAAGAAGAAAAAAGTAAAAGAATGATACCCATTTCTCTCCACCCTTTTTATTTGCATGAAGTTGGTAGAAAAGCATGATTTGATTAGTCAAGAGCTCTGTTGCTACAGTGGAATACATGGGTATGTGAGGCCTGCTTTTCAAGAACAATGACCGTGTCTGCATAAAATGAAGCTGATGGACATGCATTTAATGCATGTCAGAATAGTATTATACATGACTCTCGGGAATTATTCTGAGAGTCATGAAGGATGTCTCTAAGGATTATGGGACCTTCTTCAATACAGTAGTGTCCTAGCTGGCAAGTCAATAAGTAAAAAAGGATAGCTGATGTGTTAAAGGAAAGAGACTTTGTACATGTGTCTCTTTCTCATTGGGAGGATATTTTTGTGTATCATCAGTAGTCCCCCTAAAAATCCTGAGACTGTATTATGTCTCAGGGAATTTTTGCATTTCTCGCTTCCCCAATGATACGTGGCTCTGGACATATGTAAATTTTAGGCTTTTACCATCTGCCATTAATCATCCCACATCTCCCAAAAATGCGATTAGTGGGCAGTTGGAATTTTTGAATCGTGCATCTAGTGGTAACTGCCTAACTCCTCATCTCCTTACCTATTTAATACTATTTTCATTAACTCAATAATCTCACCTTCTATTTTAGGTTTTCTTCTCATCTTTTCTTTTTAGCTTCTTTTTTCCTTGTTTACGGCAATGTGCTCTGCTTAGGATTTCTAGGCAAGCTTCATTTGAATGAAATAGGTATGCCTCTCTCACTTCTTTTCTTCGTTTCCTCTTCTTGTTTCATATAATCATGAGTGGAGAAATGGACTTAGAAAAATTTATCTCTAATGCTAGTTTTAAGCATTTTTTGAAAGCCTTGAAAGGTCGGCCTTATGATGAAGAGGCCATCCAAATTAGGGTTCCTTCTAGGAACAAAAGAGTGTGGGTTCCTAAGGATTCCACTGAGCTAATAGACGCTCAAAGGAATATAAGGGAAATGACTTTCTTTGTAAAGCAGGTAGAATTTGGTTTAGATCTCCCTTCTTCTCCTTTTCATGCAGAGATTTTTAGATTCTATCATAGGTGTCCCAGATTTATAACTCCTCATGGGATTATGGTAATATCTTCTTTTCACATTTTGTGCGAAAAGCTAAGGATTTCCCCTACTTTGAGCTTATTCAGATCGTTCTTTGAATATAAGAGGTTACCGAGCAAGTTTAGCACATTCAATGCCCGCCCAAAATTGGTTCTTTTTGAGAACCCTCCTGATGTAGATAAGTCTTTGAGAAATAAGTTTTTGGTGGTTAGGTTAAGGGGAAACGGTCTAACGAATGAGTTGGGTTTTAGTTTAGATTGGCAAGAGGCTCCTGAGGAGATAAGACAGTTACCTAGGGTTACAAAGGAAGAAAAAATTAGCTTTAAAATGATTACAAGAGAGGGTAAATTTTATGATGTTCAAAGCATCATAGTAGGTCGCCCTCTGAAGGATTCGGGTGGGTTATGCTATTTTTATATTGATGGTTTTTTATAGGAATGTTTAATGTCGGTGTTTCTATCTTAATGAATGCGCTCTTTCTTTTCTCTTTTTTTTTAGTTCATTAAGAAACTATAGTGTCCTCTAAGGAGGTGAAATTTAAACTGTCTCCCGCAAATGTTATGCAAATGGCGAAAATAAAAAGTGAACGAGAATCGGGTTTCTTGGGAAAAAATAGTTGCAGTCAAAGACTCAGATTTCTCTGGGGAAAAATGGATTGAGCCTTACTCTAGGGTGATGACCTGAAAAAAGGCTGTTGCGGTGGTGATAAAGGATTCCCCCACAATGGAAACGGAACAGAAAAAAAAGAAAAGCTCCTTTGCTCGGCTATAAAGGGAAAGGAAAACAGGTATTTTTTGAACCAGTTGATGCGATTGTCAATTCAGGGTCTGAGGAAGAGGAGGAGAAATCCCATTTAAAAAAGGTAAAAGGCTCTAGGGCTTTGACTGCTGAGGAGGTTGTGGCTAGCCTCTCTGAAAGAAGTATTGTGCTCAAGAGGGAAAAGGCTCCCAAAGTCGATCTTGATAACAATCCTATGTTCTACATTACTTTGGATACTCCCATCTAGAAACTAGCAACTCTTCTAATTAGCAGGTATCTAGGGGCACAATTTTCCCTTCAAGGCATTGCCTACTCGGACTTGTCTGCACTCTCTATTTTGGCTCTAATGATCACGTTCTTCACCAAAATGCAATTGGTTCCTCCCTGCACGTCTGCTTAAACCGTGGTGTTCAATTGGTATAGTATCATTCCATTTATTTTCTTTATCTTTCAATGATTTTCCTTTATTTGTATTTATTTCATTTCTCTTCGTTTTTGGATTTAGGTCTCCGGAACCTTGTATGAATTGGAGTTAAAGACCATGTCTTTCCAAGAAGAAGTTAATAAAAAATTTTACGAGAATGACTCTTTGAAGGAAAAGATTGAGAATCTCAAAAATGATTGTACTAAATTGTCTGATTGTGTTGAGGAGCTAAAGAAAGCCATTATCAATATAGAATTTGAGTAAAAGCAATCAACTGAGCTTAACTCAAAAATGCACTAAGAAATTCTCTGGTTGAAGAAGGACTTACTCGATAAAGAGGGTAAGAAACAAGTTGTTGTCCGGATAGCCATTGAGGGAGCTATTAAGAATTTTAAAGATTTTGATGAATACAGTGAGGAGATTACTTTATATATTGCAGATTATTACACTACTGGGTGGCGTCCTTTGCTGAAGAAGCTTAAAAAGTGTTTTCCTAGTCAGGATTTTTCTGACTTTAATATTATTTGTGAAGATTCAGATGATGATCAAGAGGGGGATGAACCTAGAGAGGAAAAACTTAATTCCGGTACTCTTATTTACTCTGAGGTGCCCACCACTATTCCAAAGACGTCAACTTCTTCTGCTAATGGGGTAGAGTCTCAGGGCTTGGCTTAGGATCCCTGAGAGACTCGAGACCCGAGAGAAAGCAAGGAAAAGGATGTTGTTCCCTCTTCCTCCCCCTCCAAGGTCGACAAGCCTGAGAGCTCTTAGATGCAGTTTAGCATTTGCCTTTGGTTGAACATATCTTTTGTCTTAACTCTTTGGATGCTTAAATGCAGTAGTTTGTAATGTGTTTATCCACATAGAACAACTTCGCCTCCTCAAGGCATTTATTTTGAACAATATATTGGCTTTTTCAAGAATATGCTCTTGTATTCCTACTTTGCTTGTGTTTTATTTAGTTTTCAACATGTTGTCTATGGACTCAGGAATTTTTCTGAGGGAAGTTCTGCGCATAAATGTTTTGAATATTTTAAATGATGTTTGTCTCACTTATAGAGACTTAGCTTTAGTTTAATTGTTGAATGCATTCTTTTTTTGATTCACCTCACTTAGGGAGATGTCCTTTTTGCGTTAAAAAGGAGAGGTTGAATATTAACTTGCAATTCCTGAGAGTTAAATATATTTGCCCTCTCACAAAATTTTTTATAATGTTTGATATTCTTCTTATGTAAATCGGGAAGTCGTCAAGATTGAAGAATAATGAGAGCTGACGTATAGATGATATATTTCATTAAGAAATGCCTCTCTTTTCCATAAGAGAGAGAGCACCTTTCATTTATAGATATATAATAGAGGAAATAGCAGACTTCAAGTACACATACATATTCATTATAAAGGACAGAGAAGAGATTCTGTTATCCTTACAAAATAAAGAAAACAACATAAAAATATAATTTCTTACTGATAGTACTTTTTCAGATGCTGGGAGTTCCATGCATGTGGGAGGTGATTTCCTTCAAGATCAGCTAAGCAAAAAGTCCCAAATCGGATAATCCCCACTACTTTGTAAGGTCCGTCCCATGTAGGTGATAACTTCCCCTGACCTTCTCTTCTCCCAGTAGCATTTAAGTTTTTTAGTACCCAATCTCCCATTTGCAAAGGTCTAGATTTGACTTTAACATCAAAAGACTTGGTTGCTCTTCTCTTTTGCTCTACTATTATGACTGAAGCTTCCTCTCTTAAGCCTTCAAGTAGATCGAGGTTTATTCTCAACTCCTCTTCATTTTTCTCTAGATCACAACACTCTACCCTATAAGTATGAATCCCCACTTCCATAGGAATAACAGCCTCAGTTCCACAAATTAAAGACAATGGAGTTTCACCAGTAGGGGTTCTTGGAGTAGTCCTGTAAGCCCATAAAATACTAGGTAGCTCTTCTGCACAATAATTCTTAGCACCATCCACTCTCTTCTTTAACCTCTGAAGAATGGTTTTGTTGGATCCTTCAGCTTGCCCATTGGATTATGGGTGAGAAATAGAACTAAATCGGTGTTCGATGTTAAGCTCATCAGTTATTCCTTGAACTTGCTACAATCGAATTGTTTCCCATTATCAGAGTTTAATATTTTTGACACCAAAATCTACATCACATTTTTCCAAAGAAAATTTATAGCTTTTTAGGCGGTGATTGTCACTAAAGCCTCGGCCTCGACCCACTTAGTAAAATACTCCACAGCTAGTATTACAAAGCATTTCTATCTGGGTGCCAAGGGAAATGGACCTAAAATATCGATTCCCCATTGTGCAAAGGGCCATGGGGCTGGAATAGGAATATGATTATTGGCAGGGATATGGATAGCATTGGCATACCTCTTACAAACATCACACTTCTTTACAAACTCTGAGGCATCCTTAGAGATTATGGGCCAAAAATACCCTTGCCTTATTATCATGTTACACAGAGTTCGTCCTCCTATGTGACTCCCACAAACTCCTTCTTGCACTTCTCTCAGCACATATCCTGCTTCTTCTTCAGATAAGCATCTCAAGAGGGGCATATGATACACTCTCTTAAAGAGTTTCCCGTTTAGGAATGTGAATCTGGATTGTCTCAGGGATAACTTAAGAGCTTCTTTACAGTCTTCTAGGGATTCCCCTGTCTCCAAATGTCGAATTATTAGGTCCATCCAAGATGTTCTTTCATGAATTAGAAGAATTTCAAGAGTTTTGGATATACTTGGACAGGATAGTATTTTTATGTGAACATCATCAAGTGAAGAATCTTTTAACACCACCATTTTACTGAGAGAGTCTGCCAAGGATTTTCTAACCTGGGAATCTGAATAACACATACAAGAATTCCCCTCTGCTCATATCTCTTCAATATCTCCCTTACTTGTTAAAGGTACACACCCATTGTTTCATCTTTTACCTCGAATGCTCCCCCCACTTGGTTCACAACTATTTGTGAATCACTATGAACCTTTAAATTTGAAACTCCAACTGCTTCAACTAACTCCAAGCCATTAATAAAAGCTTCGTACTCAGAGGCATTATTTGAGACAGGAAGAGCAAATTTAAGGGCATGTTTGATCAGGAACTCATGTAGTCCCTTGAGTACTATCCTAGCTCCACCTCCCTCTGAGCAAGATGAACCATCCACATACAAGTTCCATTCATAATTCTTCCCTGTAGAAGAACTAGGCAAAAGATGATATACTTATTTCTTTTCTTCTTAAGACTTACTTTCACCATTACCTTCATTGAAACAACTTCTGCGATGAAGTCAGCAAAGACTTGTGCTTTTATAGCCTTTCTAGGCTCAAACTTCAATCCATACCCACTGATTTCTACTGACCATACCGTCACTCTACCAGTCGTGGAAAGCCTTTGAAGGGCCTGCCTAAGAGACACATTTGTTCGCACAATTCCCTGATATCTCAGGAGGTAGACCTAAAATTTCCTCACAGCAATCAGTAATGAGAATGAAAACTTTTCTATGGCGGTGTAGTTCAACTCCAACCCACGAAGAACTCTACTCATGTAATACACCGGTTTTTGTAGTTTGTCTTCCTCTCGAACCAGAACTGCACTTACTATTTGATCTGATGCGGCCAAGTAAATGAATAAATCCTCTCCAGGCAACAGCCTACTCAGGATTTTTAGAGATTATAAATAATCCTTTAGAGCTTTGAAAGATTTTTCACATTCTTCTATCCATTCAAAAGCTTTAGCTTTTCTCAATTTTTGGAAGAATGGGAGACATCTCTGTGCAGACTTTAAAATGAACCGATGTAAGGCAACAACCCTTCCTGCCAGTCTTTGCACATCTTTGGGACTCTAAGGAGATAGCATTTCTAGTATAGCTTATACTTTCTCAGGGTTTGGCTCAATCCCCTTACTACTCAATTTGTATCCCAGGAATTTCCCCCTCTAATAAAGAGAGAGCATTTGTCAGGACTTAAGTTCATACCATACTGGTTGAATACTCTGAATATTTCCTGTAAGTTAGCTAAATGTTCTTCTAAGGTCATGCTCTTCATGATCATATCATCAACATATGTTTTAAGATTCCTTTCCCAACTGGTAGGTGGCTCCAACATTTTTTAGGCCAAATGGCATTTCCTTATAGCAATAAATTCCCTTCTTCCTTATAAAGGTTGTTTTCTCCTCATCTTTTGGGTCCATAGGAATCTAATGGTATCCTGATAAAGCATCCAAAGAAGTCAAATACTCATACCCAGCAATGGCATCCATCAATTTGTCTATTGAAGGCAAAAGAAAGCAACCTTAGGACACACCTTGTTAAGATCCGTGAAATCAACACATAGTCTCCATTTCCCATTGGATTTTTTAACCAATACCACATTTTCCAACCATGTGGGGTAATCAACCTCTCTCACAAATCTTGCTTCAATTAGCTTGTCCACCTCTTTGTCAATTGCATTTTACTTGTGTGGAGGGAAGAAGCGCTTTTTCTATTTCACAGGCTCGATGTTAGGGTCAGCATTGAGCTTGTGAGTCATTACACTTGGGTCAATGTCAGGCATTTCTGAAGGCCTGAAAGTACATACTGGTGGCTCCAGAGAAATTTTTTGACTTGAGACTTTTGCTCCTCTGTCAGTTGACTATTTACATGAGTGCACTTTTTCAGACTCTCAAGACATATAATCATCAACTCCAGCTCCCTGATGGGCTCGGTTCGCTGATCAGGTATCCCGCTTCCCATTTGTATTTGCTCTGCCAGCAGTACTTCATCTTCTAAAGGTGAGCTCAGAGAAATTGAATGACAGTATTTTACCGAGAATTACCTTCCCTGTATGGTAATTGGCCCATCATCTGATGACATCTTCATGCACAAATACCGAATACAAGTGATTGCACAAAATTCATAAAGAATTGGCCTGCCAATTATGGCATTATATGCGGTTGACACCTCTGCCACTATGAATTTAGCCATCATAGTTCTTCCCCTCACAACTTCTCCTTTCAAATTTGTCTCTCCCAGGGTGATAGGAAGAGTGATTTTACCCTTGACCTTCATAAGAAAATCTCCCAGACCTCTCAATCGGGAGTATACTAGAGCTAAAAAATCTTCTCAAATTCCCATCTTCTTAAAGACATCATAAGGTAGCAAGTTCACAGAGCTTCCATCATCCACTAAGACTCTTTCTACACTGAAATTATTTATCACAGCCATAACTACCATAGCATCTGCATGGGGAGTTGCCACTCCGATTATGTCCTCTAGACCAAAGGTTATGAGGCAGGTCCTGAGAGGATCTTCTTCTCTCTTTATGTTCTTCCTTCTCCCATATCTCTTTTTACCCTTTTCAGAGTCATCTCCAACTATCCAATGGATGATCCCGCCTGTCCCAGTATTAGGAGGAATCATGGGTTGCTTATCTTTCTAAGTCTTAGAAGTCATTTCCTTCTCAGAGGATTTAATTAGTCTATCTTTCTTTCTGAAAAAATTCCGCAAGTGCCCGTCTTTGATAAGCCTTTCAATTTTGAGCATCAATTGATGACACTCATTTATGTTGTGCCTAATTTCTTTATGAAAATGATAATATTTCCCCTGATCCCGATTCTTAGGATTTGAAAGCATATCTTTAGGCCACCTTACGTACTCCTTGTCTCTAATTGCCATCAAAACTTTATAACGGGAGGTGCTAAGTGGAGTCATTCTATCTTCACTGGGAGGAGTGAAAGGTCTTCTGGTGTTTCTCTTCACAGGCCTCTAACTCTAGAGACTCGGGTTTCTTTTGGCCCTCTTGAGAGGAGAGGAATCCTCTAGTTCCTCCTTGCACTTGTTCGAAAACCAGCTAGCTCGAAAAGCATCATCTTGCTTGATGTATTTCTCTACCCTATCCATTAATGCTATCGGTTCATTCTTTGTGAGTGAGTTGAAGAAAGGGGGATTTTTGGTGCCCTTCATGATAGCTTCAATTGCTCTTTTGTGATCTAGATTGGGAGTCTTTATCGCTTCCATGTTGAATCTTGCAACATATTCTCTTACGCTTTCTCCTTTGTTTTGAATAATGGTCTCTAAATATAAAGTTTCCTTGCGAGCTGGAATACTAAAGACAAATCTGCTAATGAACTGCTTGCCAAAATCAGGGAAAGAGTGAATGCTACCAGGGAGTAAATTATTGAACCAAGATTGTGCATCATTAATAAAGGTTGTAGAAAATATTTTGCAAAGAATAGCATCCAAATGTGTATAAAATTCCACAATTATTTTGAATTTAATCACATGATCTTTGGGGCTCATGGTGCCATCATAGGAGGGCAAGGTGGGAAGCTTAAACTTACTGGGAATCGGCTCTTTTTGAATATCCTTAGAGAAAGGTGAATGGATACTGATCACCTGACTAGACAGCTTACCCTTCCCTGCCTTCTTTTCCCTCTATTCCAGGAACTCTTTGAACTCATTCTTCAATTTGCTATGATGAGATGAAGAATGAGTAGTGGCTTTCCCCTTCTCACTGCGTCTTTGAGAAGCATCCTCATAAGACTCGGAATCTCGCCTCTCCTTATAACTCGCAGGATATTTTCGTTCATGAGATCGAGAATATCTTTCTTTTCCCCTTATAACATCAGAGTCTTTTATACTCCCCTATCTCTGATCTCGCTCTACCCCTCTGGATTCCCCAGATTCATGCCCCTTAGAGTTCACTCTCAAGTGATGTTTATTGCACTCTCGGGGTGACCGGGAGCCATAAACTATTTCTGAACGCATCTCATTAGTTTCTCCCTCCCCTCTAATAATCAGCCTCCTTCTCACAATGTTTGGAGTTTTGACATAAGGGTCAACGGCCTTGGCTTTCTCCTTCTTCTACTCATGTTGTGTCTTTATTAAATAATCCACTTTTTTCATCAAGTCGTTAAGGAAATCAGTTGGCACTTCCACAGTTTCAGGATTTTTAGAGTTATATCCTACTGCTCTCTTCTCAACCCTACTACCCTCTCCACTAGTTCCTTCCCTATCAGAGGCATTTGATCCTGCCATCATAGAGGAACGTTAGCCCTTAATATGAGCTTATGCCCTTCGTGTATACTTCTAGCTAAAACAGCTGCCACTTTAAATTCTCTATAAGCCCTTATAACTCCCTAACCCTTATAACTCTGTAGTTGATGGATCAAACCCAAAACAAATAATTTTTCTAACAAGAGCTACTCATTTACCACAGACGGTGCTAATTGATGTGGGTGCTTCAGACCTCAAGCTCCAGCTCAGCATTTGAATTCCTGCATTTAGTCAATAAGCTATGGTCAAAAGGGTTTTAGAGTTTCCAAAACCCCTCCGACAGTCAAATGAGGGAGATTCTCTCATGCAGGATAAAATAGACTTAAAAGATAAAGAAAGAAGAGAAGAAAAAAGGAGGGAAAGGAAAATAGTGAGAAATGGTAGCTCTGTTCTTGGTCTGGACGGAGAAAAAGAGAAAAAGAAAGGGTAAAGGAAGAAGAAGAAAGTAGTAAAAGAATGATACCCATTTCTCTCCACTTAGTCCCTTTTTATTTGCATGAAGTTGGTAGAAAAGCGTGATTTGATTGGTCAAGAGCTCTGATACTACAATGGAATACAGGGGCACGTGAGGTCTGCTTTTCAGAAATAGTGACCGTGCCTCCATAAAGTGGCGTTGATGGACATGCATTTAATGCATGTCAGAACAGTACTATACATGACTCTCAGGACTCAGGAATTATCCTGAGAGTCATGAAGGATGTCTCTGAGGATTGTGGGACCTTCTTCAGCACAGTAGTGTCCTAACTCGCAAGTCAATAAGTCAAAAAGGATAGCTGATGTGTTAAGGGAGAGAGAGACTTTGTACACGTGTCTTTTTCTCATTGGGAGGATATTTTTGTGTATCATCAAGAGGAAAGAGTTTTAGCTGCTTGGGTGACAAGCTGTTGGGACAGAGGAGCTATTTTAGAGACTGTCGATCGCAGACTGGACAGTTGTTATGTCATACATGAAGCTGAACTGGTCTTGAAACTTGGTTTGCTGTGCTCACATGCCGAGGCTGCAGCCAGGCCAAGTATGGCTAGTGTTGTTCAATTTTTAGACGGAGCAGGTCAGTTGCCGGATAACCTCAGCTCTGTCATTAAATCCAGGGATTGTGGAGATGGCTCTAATGAAACAGGACCAAAACTTGATGGCCCAGCTGAAGAGCTTTCAATTTCTCCAATAGCATTAACAGAATCATTTGCTTCTCACGGCCCTTGAAGTCAATAAGGGAAGATCACCATTTATTGCGTGACTGTGTTGCTCGCTTGCAAGGGCATTTTAAAATGGTCCTGAAGATGAAATAAATCAAATGTATGTTGTGTTTTGCTTTAGCTTCTGAATTTTGAAGTACCTGTCGTCTGTGTCTAGACTAGATTACAGCCTTTTTTTTTTAAATAAAAAAAGTAGCATACTATCTTACTGGTAATAAAATTAAGATCAACAGGGAAGTAAATGAAATAATTTATGCAAAATTTTGCCTGCACCTAGAGTATGGCCTTATATATGCACCAAATTGTTGATTATAAAAGCTTGACCACTTACAGATGGTCCAGTCTTCAACACTCAGTTATTCCAAGTCAAATGTATTCAATTCCAAAATTTTTATGCACAATTTCCCAAGAGTCTCTCTTGTCTTAATTTGCTATATTATTGGTAATTTAGAGATCATAATTCCACCTCAAAAACCCTGCTCTAGCTATCTTAATCTCACCATATAGTCTTTTGAACGAACATGGCTAATGTAGGGACCCTTGTTGATCTGTTAAGTCTTCTAAATACCTGAAAAGAGTCCTCTTCGACAGGATGGTATGTTCACTTACCAAAAGTTCCAGACGTGTCAAGAAAGCAATTGCCTTTCGGATTGTACTTGAGGAGATCGGCTACCATGATCTGATTCGCACCATAAACTCTTTCGATAAACAACATTATTAAAGCTTTATTTTTGGAAGCATTGCTGTGCTTGGGGTGCATAAAATCAAATTCAATTCAACCAACAGAGTCGGATGAAGCTCCAGCATTTTTAGTCCTCTCTGATGAACTTGTTAACAGAAGATTCTTCTAGTACAACCGTGACTTCATTTACAAACAATATAAACATATAATGGAAACTGTTTGTGAAAAAATATTTGGTGACACCAGAGCTGTAGAAGTAGATGAATTGGGTTCCAGGCCAGCGGCTAAACCAGCTACAGGAGAGGGGTTCTGCAAACAAGGTCTAACAGAGTCGTCTATTAATGAATCAAACTTGAATCCTGAAGCCAGTGAATTTAATCCAGGACAGACCCCAGAGGATTCAGGACAATATTCCTGACCTTCTCAATGGGCCATCCTTTGAGCCGTATTTCTTTACATGACCTCACTCTGTGACAGAAATCCTGAACAAACCATCATTTTTTTCATTTTTACAGGAAATGGGGAGAAGTGGTAAAGGATGTTTATACAGAACAAACTCAACAACGACAAGATCCTCAATTCGAACGGGTTGTGTTCACTAGTTCCTTGGTCTTACCAAGGTTACTGAAATGGACAATCAAAAGCAAAATTCCTGGTTAAACGTAAGCATCTATAGGCTCGTATCCTCGTTGTAGAGGGTTTTTTTTTTTTTTTTGAACAATAATTCAATCATTAACAAGGATGCTGGGAAGTAGCAGAATACAATATGTTCATAAGGCCTGAAGGAATATTAGCAAGCCAAGCAGGATTCAACATTAATTCCCGAGCATGCTTTGCTGCCCAGTCTGCAGCTTTGTTGGCTTCACGTTTAACAAAGTTAAAGTTAAAATGAGGTTCATTAGAAGCTAACTCTCTAATGTCATTCAGTAATGCTGCAATTTCCCACGTTGTAGAGGTTGTAGTTAGTTTCTGGAAAAAGGACTTAAATTTGAATTTTATAAATCCATGAAATGACAGAGAGCAATGTATGATATGCATCTGTATGTATAAAAATTTTAATTCTACACTCAAAATAGAAGCTACAGA
>CATIWM010413740.1:0-15831 GCA_949671775.1 Mallotus repandus | reverse complement strand
CAAAACAAACCTAACCCTTTAAGAAAAACTAAAAGAATCAAACAATTAATATCCAAGTTCCAAAATTATTGGAAGATTAACGATGCAAGTCAATCAAATGAAACAAAAAAAAACCTAAAAAATCTTACAGCAAAATGAGAGAGGTGAACAATGGTCCAAGCCATGCCAGGGGAGCAACCAAAAAGAGAAAGGAAAATAAGCCAAGAAATGAAAACCATGAGAATATAAGTCGTCCAAACCCCTGGATACGTGAACCACTCCGTGTTCCTATTGACATCAGTCGTTGGCGCAGCTTTCACAAACATTCTCCTTTTTTATAAGATTGGTAATGATATGATAAAAATACGAGCTTCTTGATCGAGAATTACGAGTACTCAGATGAAGAAACCTAAAGAGAAAGAGATTAAAAGATGGTGACTGAGTCTAAGGTCGTATTTTTCTGATATGGGTATGTCTGTTTCGTTTTTCTCAGGTTTGTGACGTTGAAGAATGCGAATGAGAAGATCTTTCAAAGTGGGGTATTTTATTAGCTTTGCGATGTTGTAACTGTTTGACTCTTCCCCTGATAAAATAATATAGCGATAAAGGATTAGAGGGTTAATTTTGTGATTAAGGGAAGATAATTCGGTTGTTTATTTTAAGGATTGATAATGGGGTTATTTATAGAGGTTCGAATTAAAAAATTTTAAAAAAATTACTTATATTTTCGGAAATATAAAACTTTTCTAAGCAAAAAATAAGCTATTGGATTTTTTTTTAATATTTCGATTAGTTATTCATTTATTTGATGAAAACAGTATAAATTTTATTGTTTTTCTTGTCTATAAAATTTCTAAAAATTATATTTTATATACTCAAAATAAAATAAATACTGAAAAATAAATTTTTACAATTATTCTTAACTAGTGATACATGATTGGGGCGGCTAACTGCATAAGGCACTAATTATGGCTTTAGATCATAAAAAAGTTACTACAAACCAAATTCCTTAACAGTTGGTGGACGCCTTAACAGAAAGCCCCCATGGAGCTATTATGTTTATCGATGAGAATTTGCCTCTTAAAGGAAGAGATCACCTTAAGTCTTTATTCATCAAGGCAGAAGTGAAAGGAAAGTTAATCCAGTTGTGTGATGGTGGATAATGGATCTACTATCAATGTTTGCCCTTATAAGGATTGCTCAAGTAATATAGTAAAATAAAGTACGGGTATCGTTTCCAAAAAGAATAGTGTTGAATACTAATTCACTTAGTTAATTATTTGTCTAAACAAATCAATATCAATTCAGAGTTTGAAAACTTTAAATTAAAACTGAATAAAAACTTAAGAATAAAACTAACTTAATTCAATGTAAATTAATTTAGAAAAATAATTAATGATAAATGCATGTAATAGAAATTTTATTTTTCACTTTGAAATTTTTGTATCACTTAAACAAACGTTACTTAACCCAATCTAAATTCCTGCATATATACTTACCACTAAAAATCTTATATTTCTTTCTCAAGCAATTAGAAGATAATTTAATTAATTCAATTGATAATCCAAACTCATGAACCCTCACCTCACTAAGCCGAACTAATCAAATCCTTAACTAAATTTTCAACACAAGGTAATTCATGCAATATTAAGTATTGAAAAGATCTTTCAACTCAATTGAACTTAATAGACTTTAAACTAGATCCTAAGTCATTAATCTCCTCTCGTTCTCAAAATAATTTATGTGAATATTCAAATTAAACCTTAAAACACAGAACATGCATTATCTCTCGGTCTCAACATAACTGGACCCTAACCAAACATTGAATATTATGAAGTACAAATTTAAAATCCATATACAAAAAATCATACTTAGATTAATCAAAAAGAGTTAATTAATACATCCCCAAAGCTACTAAGATCCTTCCTAGTACATAATAAAAACTTAAGCCTAACATATTCATGAATACAAGAACAAAAGTAAGAGAAATCTCAGCAAACATAATAAAAATAAGAATCAAGAAGAAGAGAATAATTTCTTCAATTATTTAATGTGCACATCTCCTTTGAATGCTTGAAACTCTTATTGATTCCTTGCAAAACCTTGACTTCTAATGGAAGAATATGATGTAGAATAATGTTGTATGAAGTATATGAAGTATATCAGCCAAGTGCCTTTCCTCTTTATCAAATATCATCTTATATACAGCTCAAATTCGTCCTTGCTTGAATTGGAACAGAGTTAGGCTTCCTAAATAACGAAATCCTAACTTAATTAAGACACTTGTACAGCCCTATGTCAGTGATACAACTTCAATCCAATTTTAGTCCTCTAAAATGACTGAATTAGCTCCACATGTTTTTATGAAAGTTGTAGTATTCTCTCTCAACTCTTCATAGCATTTAAATCACATCAATCCGATCTCTGTAGCTCAAGTTACGACTGAATCATTGAAGTATGCGCAAATCCAAACTCACTCAGGAAGGGGCGCACGGCTATGTCATCTCCATTGCACGGTTGTGCGATCTATTCTTCAAGCCATCCAGAGTGTAGCACACGGTTGTGCGGTTGACATCGCATGGTTGTGCTATTGACAATTGTGATTTTTCATCTTTTAGGTTGCACCGCACGGCTGTGCGGTCTTCATTGCACGGTTGTGAGGTCAAACTTTTTGATCATCCAAGCATACAGCTTCATCCGCATGGCTGTGTGGTGTGTGGTCAAAGCTCACAGTCGTGCGGTCTTCACTTCATGCCTTCAAATTGCTATTTGCTTCATTCCAATCACGAGCTGAACTTAATCTATTGAACTTCAAACGCCTTATACTTACTCATCCTGCACAAAAACACTTAAAAACATTAGACACCTTTAGACTTATTTTGAAAAACTTGGAATTTAGCAACTTAACTACATATATTCTACTAAAATTCTACTAATATGCTAATTAACTCAAAAGTAACTATTTTAACTTAATTATGCTTATTTTAACTTGAAAAACAAACCTAATATGACTCTAAATAATGATTTTTTATATATTTATCAATACACGTAATGGCAGTATTTTTATTGGTCAAGTATGAAATATTTAAAACAATATATTACAAGTCCTATCAGAAGGTGTATTGAATACATATCGTGTTGCTTTATTTTACATCATAGTATAAATTAATTCAATAAAATAGACTGATAAATTCCATTTTTTAACAGGTCAGTTCTTGGCAAGTTTCATGGAGATGAAAACAGCTTATGGGTCAACTAAATGAACAAACTTCAATTAAGATGTGCCAAATAAATTGCATAATTTATCAGCTCACATTAAACATGCTCATCTAATTTGTTAACATAAAAGAAAACACAAGTACATGTGTTAATGTTAGACATTAATACAAGGATATTATGCTTAAAAACTGCCTGTTAGCAACCTGCATCAACAACTTGGATGCTCAAATTGATTCTTATTAGTCTACGCCAACAACAATAATATCTACAAGTTAGGCAACGGCGTTGATTCTGTAATCTGGAAGCACTACCCAATGGGAGGTGACAGAAAACTCCATGAAAAAAAAAACGCAAAACATCTAAATTTCAGATAGACTTTGGTCATGCAAAAATACATTCCAAAAAGAAAAATGTAATGCTACAACAACATCAAATTGATAAATCAAAGGTTGAAGCATTTCCAACCTTGTCTAATCCTTCTACCAATCTTCTCTTTGCTGACTTTGTTCTATAACACCAAACCTCGAAAGCTTCACTCAGGTCAGGATATCTGACCTGGTCTGCTTTCATCCAATCTGCTAGAATATCAGCTTGGTCATTTGATGGCAATGCTAGTATCAATGAGACAATTGCTCCCTCGATAGTCTGGCATAGGTCCTCGTCCATCTTGTATGGAAAGGTTGAGTCCTCATTGCACTTTGAGTCTAAAAGAGGTTTTAACTTCCTTATATAAGGCAACCATGTATTTAACAGCCGCACCCGGCATAATGCTGGAAGAATTACATTTCCATAGCCAACTGCTTCCAATACCTTTGCTGTCACTTCAATCAACTTTATTTTCAGACCCCACATCACACAATCAAGTTTCTTGTCTCCCATTATTTCCAAAACTTTGCCAGAGATGTCAGCCCAATTTAAAACAAAGTCTTTCATCAGATCCATCTTGGGAAGTATGTTACACATCCACTGGAGATCAGATACAGCCTGCAATATCTTGGCATCTGCATCCTCAGATGCAAGGTAAGAATCCAAAAGAAGGGAAAACACTTGCTTTTCGAACAAAGAAAAAATTTTGGAAAGGCCCATTTTCACAACTGATTTTACTTCATCATCAGCAGTAACTAATTTTGTATCCTCGTCTTCCCCTAACATGTATTCCACTTGTTCTTGGGCAGACATTCTAAGTTCATCACCAAATGGAGGACATGACCCACCAGTAGATGTGGCAAAACGAATTGCCGAAACAAAGACATTTTTTGTAGCGGTTGAATCTACTGGCTGGATCCTGGATATTATTGGCATAGCTATAGGACCCAATTTTGAAACAGATTTCAAGATTTCTTCCTCTTCCTTGTCCTCCCAAGGAACAGCCTCTAGGTACTGAACGCAACTCTTTGTAATTTCTTCACAGCTGAATGCAACAGACACCTCAAGTATACCAAGAGCAGACTTGACAGAATCTAATGAGTCCAAAAGCAAATGTGCAGGGAGATACAGCAATCTTAAATAGTTAACATGATGATCATAATTAAACTCCGAGCAGTGAATCTCAAAACATTTACCAGCAGATTCTGGAGTAGAGAGCCAGTCTGCAAAGAACTTGCTCTTATCAACTAAAATGGAAGAGTGGGAGTGGAAAATTTCAGGTCTCCCTTGACGATTTCTTAAGCATATTGTAATGTCACTAGTGCTCTGGTCTCCAAGCCTGCAGGACTTGGCTACTCCACCTCGTTCCATGTGCGAATAGGAGGAATACAAAATTCATGCTTCATGCATTTAAAGGAATTTATATCCAAATTGAGATGGGACACCTGAAAAATAAATCAAAATTAACATGCATAAATATGGAGTTTGAGATTCATTTGTTCTGAAAGACTAGGAAGATTTCAAATCATTTGAACTAGTACAAATCGGAAATGACTAAAAAAGAGGATATAAAAATTAAGAATAAAAATATGAAGATAACAAATGATTGATATATGCATACAAAGACCACAGAACCAGTACCATCATAGCACCCTTGTGCACACATGGTTATATGTATGATATATGTTTGCTTTATAGAACAAAATAGTAACACATCAAAGCACAATCATTCTCATTATTCACAGTTTTTAACCATCAAATTACAGATATGTTCAGGTGAATGTGATGAGATCATAAGGTGAGCAGTACTGAGTGATACCAAATTCTATGCAGTCGGTCAATGAAGAACAGGTCAATGACAAGGGGCAAGACTAGAAATAGGGACACCAAAAAGGACAGTGATTAATCAGAAAACAATGAAAGTGGAAACAATAGCTTCTCAGATTAAAATACAAAGTTTTTTCTGGTTTGAGACCAAGTCCTCAAAGCAGATGCAATTCATAATCCCTTTACTAATAATCAATTACTAAATTTGGTTAGTGTAGGTGATTTAGAGGTTTGTAAATAAGAGAAATATACAGAATTGATCTTAGTAGAGTTCTATTCTATTTGCCTCCACAAAACTGCAGGCCAACTAAATCAATTGGTGCTCCAAAATCAGAGCTTCAAAGCAATGTTTTTGCTAAAACTTTTATCCTGTTTTGAATACTCATATAAAAAGCAGAACCCTTTTTTTTTTTTTCCAATTCCATTCCTCCATATCTTGGCAACCAAATAGAAGGCAGGAGAATCCTGTAATTTCAATGTCAAGAACAGTATTCAAAAAGCACACAGTTTGCTTTAATCTCTATAAAACTATGATCTCTCCTATGTCGCAAAACAATTGTAAATAGTCATACTCTATATGTTAATAACACAAAAACATCAATCAATTCAATCACCAAGCATATCCAAAAAAGGCAAATTCTTGAAAACAATAAAGACAGTATTTTTACCTTGTTGCATTAAGCAAGTGAAGAAAACAAGAGCCCTCCTTTTTGTTTCCTTTTCTATTTGCTAATTTGGCTGTGTCTTCGAACTAAATAGAATGTGCATGAAACTATCTCCATTTAGGTTTTGTTTGTAGATGCAGAGCTTCAGCTGCCGCAGTGAGGGAGGGAGATGAAAACTCCAAAGACCAAAACTTTTTTTTTTATTTTAAAGTGACAAATTTGACACTCTGATGGGTACTGAATATGAGACTTGTTAATGCAAATGGCATTGTAATTAGAGCCAATTACAAGGGCAGCAGCTATATTGCAATGGAAGCTGGGGGCATTGCTGTGGAATGGTATCGGGTAACAAATGATTGGTAGAGACAAAGTGAGTTTAAGTTAAAGTTTTTATCTTTGTATTTTCTTTGTAAGCATACAAAGAAGTAAAAAGTTAATGGGTGTCAATTCATTGTATCATGTTAAAAAAAAAAAAAAAACTCATTGCATCTAAGTACAACTGTTTTCATATTTAGAAATTAAAAAAAATAATAAACAAAGCACTAAAAATTACTCAAGATGTTTAATTAAATTAATTTTAAACTTCACTTATTAAGTATAGGCCAAAAATTAAGAAAATAAATGATAAAATTTTTTAAAATATAAAATTATTTTTAAGTAATTAATATTAAATTAATTATTATAAATTTTTTATTATATAATTATGTTTCAGTTAAATTAAATTAATTAAAATTCAGTAAATTTTGAATAAAAAATTATAAGTGATCAAATTTTTGTATTTTATTAAAAGAAAAACTTCATAGGCGTAATCATTTTATATAAGAAGTTATAATTTTACTATTGAATTTTGGAAATTGTAGGGAAACAAAGTTGCACAAGTTGCGATAAAGTAATAACAGAAGTAGATAAAGTGCAACTTGCACAAGTTGCATTTGCCACATGGCAATTTGTTTAGTAACCTCAACCACAAGGCCACATGGGTCAGGGTGACGATGAAAACGTGTGAAGAGCAAAGGTAAACACGTTTGCATGAAACATTAAATGGGCTCTCTAAGTCTATGACTATGATATATATATATATAAATAGAGAGAGAGCGACTGTACTACTAGGCCTTGGACGTGTGAGACTAGTGGACTCGAGCTCAAAATTGGCCTTTTTTGCTCAAGATTAAAAATAAACTTTGATAAAGACTAAGAGTCCAAAAATAAATATTAACTTTTCTAAGTTTAAAACAGACATTAATACCATGCGTGGCAATCATAGAGGAAAGGAAAGAAAAGGGAATGGAGGTGAGGAAAAGGAAAGAGATTAAAATTTATAGATATTATTGTGTTTGACAATTTAAAAATAATTAATAAAGGAAAAAGAAGGAAAAAATGTTAGAAAATAAAATAAAATAAAATTTTAAATTATAATATATTTTAGGAGTTGAAATTTTTTACACAGTGTAATAATTTTCACCTTGTAGAAGATGAATGAGGGGCAATAACTCTCCAATTCTCTTCCCTTCCTAAAAATTTTCAATAGCCAAATAAAATAAAAATTAATTCCCCTTCTATTCCCTTTCCTTCCCCTTACTTTCCGCTCCATCCATGCATAGTGTAAAAGTGAAGTTCAGATTATAAACACACGTTACAATATATGATGTTGTCCTCCCTTTTAACCTAATAACTCAGGTAATGGACATTGTAACATTGAGGTCACGAGTTCAATCCCTTTCCCTAGCTCCTTGACCTCCTAATTATAATAATAATAATAATAATAATAACAATAATAATAAGATATGATGTCTGAATAAGGTACAAGTTTTGAATGGTTAGAAATAAAATTCAACTATGGTAAATATTTTAAACAGACAAAATTTTTATCTTACAAAAATAATAGGCCGGATGCTCTATTTCACCCATGAACTTTACCCTTTTGACCCATAGTACCCTTCAACTTTCATTGGAGCCAATAGCACCTTTAAACTTCTATTTAGGACCACTTTAACCCCTCATCTCGACAAATTAAACGCGTTTAACAATTAACTTGATAGCATGGACATGAGCGTGTTTGCAAACCCTCTAAGGCGCGTTAGGTCTACTTGCCATGATGAGGTGGCAGTTGACAACGGTAAAAGACACCATTAAAAGCTCTTTAACTTTGTCTTCTCCATACTTAAAAATAAAAACTTCCTCTTCTCCCATTAAAGACTGAGCTTTGCAAAGTAATCTTCAAAACCCATTTTCCTTTTTTCCTACAGCTAACACCCTCTTCTTCCTTTAACTTCGTTTGTTGACTGCTTTGTCTCGGTGCAATTTGATTTCGTTGAGCAAACAATGAATGGAAGTCAATTCGATGTGCCGATCTGCCACTGTGGAGAGATCGCAAATGTGAAGACCTCATGGACACTTGCAAACCCTGGGCAGAGATTTTTTAGTTGCAGGAATTACAAAGTAAGTCATGAAATTCATTTGCATAAGGGTTTTCCATAGAAAAAAAAATTATTTTGATTATTATAAATAAGTTTTGGAAATAGTTGGAAGTAAAAATATCATTAATTTTATTCATCTACAGAATGTATGTGCATGCAATTTCTTCATGTGATTGATCCGCCTTAAGCTGAACAATCAAGGAATGTAATTATCAGATTGCTAAAAAAGATGAGGGAATATGAAACTGAGAGAGACAGAGCAAAAAGAATTCAGAAGAAGCAAAGACCATCAATATTTGTGTTAATAGTGATTGTTCTTTTGCTTGTGATTGGAAATAGAAATTAATGTTGACTATGTTAGGAATAGGCAGTGTATTTTGTATCTTTAAGTGAAATGTGCTTAGTTATAGAAGTAGAGGGCATGCACTCAGCAAAATTGAACTTTTTTGTATATAGGAGTGGCTGCATATTTTGGATATGGGATCAGAGGTTGCATGTAAGCATGTATTTCCTGCAGCTTACTCTCTTGATGTAGAAATGCATATATGTTAATGAAAAGTATGAATCAGATTAAAAAAAATCTCATGCTTTAAATATAAGGTTAACATGAAACTGGCATATGCAACTAAAACTTGCATATTAAGCAACAAAATATATCTTGTGCATGCACAACCTACTATAAAAATTCCAAAATACCACATTATTGCTCAAAATATCAAGCAATAATATGGCTGTCTAGAGAGCATACCTAAGTGTCCATTAGTACTTAAACCCAAGTTTGTCCATTACTAGCACTACTAAGAAGCTATAAATTGCTACTAAATCATATTGATTAAGCTAAAAATTGCTTCCACTATGGCTTGATGCAGCTCCAAATGGGCTGGTTTGGCTTTGGGAATCTTCACTTGGAAAAGCAGCAAATTACGAGTCATGCTTTTTCTTTTTTTTACTGTTTTTGTTTTTTTATTGAAGTGATTACAGATTTGCCATTCTATCTCAAACTATGTGGCTTGAATCCCAAATCACCCGTGATAATACTTAAACTCTTAATTGTACCTGGAGTTACAATAACTCTAGCCACAAGTCTGCCAAACTGTTAAAAACAAAAATATTATTGATGAAAGGCTCAACCACACTTAATTTCAACCAATAAAATTTGCAACCGATTGATAAAGAATTACATTTTCAACCATCATGCCATTATCCATGATAAGAACTCCATGCCCAGAACAAGCATCAGGTCTCCAACTCTTTCTTTTTGCTTGAGATGATTCAGTTGGAGCAGTATACCTCTTATTGCTAGCTGTTGATGGTGCAGTTGAAGAAGCACCCCTGCCAACACTTGAATTTGATTGTTTACTTGATGATATGCCTGAACAAGATAATGGAGGTCTTCCTCTTCGTCTGTGTGGAGCTCCACATCTACCTCTGCCTCTACCTATAGGTTCACTGATGACTCTCCCCGTGTATACCTTCATAATAAATACAAAAGATAGTACTATCATTTAACTAAACTTCATGCAAATTTATTAGTTTTGATTGACATTTACTTTACCTAGTTTGAATCAAAATGGATATGAAATTCATACCTAATTGTTGGTGCTACTTCAGTTGTTGATGTGTGCATATTTAAACTTTTTGGTGGAGATGCAAAGTTGACAGAAACTTCATGTATTCTTGTAGGTGGAGTAGGGACTGTCCTTGTAGGTGGAGTTTGAAATTCATACATAACTCCAGGATCTGCATTATTATGTGCTGTAGTTGATGACTACCCTTTCGAAGTCTAATATCAACACATGTGTATTTCTTCCTCAATACAATGAAAATAACAAAACAATTTAATAACACAATTTGCACCTGGTTCTGAGGTTTGCCTCTAGTAGGACAACCTTGTTTATTATGTCCTTGGTTTTTGCACAGAGAACAAGTCCTATTAACACCTTTCTTTGACATCTTTCCACATTTGGCTTTCTTCGGTTCATCCTTATCTTTTCTCCTTTGCAGCTTTAGCCTTCCTGGCTTCTTTGTAATTATAGGTGGTTCAATAGCAAGGAAATCAGATTCTGGCTATAAATACATGCCTCTCACTATTTGCATGTAGGTGCCATATGCTTTCAAGTATTTCTCTTTAGAGTACCACTTGCTCACAAATGCATCAGGGTCAATTTTAATATGCAATATGGAACATACGACATGTGCACAAGGTATGCCTTTCAACTCTCAATACCTGCAAGTACAGCTTAGAGCTTTCAAGTCAACTGTGTGGCCATATTCTCCCTCTATCACTTTAAATCCATGCTCTCCATTGAAAGCCAATTGACAGTCGCATGCTCTCCTCTTATTAGCATCCAACTTACCCTGTGCAAAGGGTGAAATTCTTATTGGCCATGTATCAACAAAACCTCTCATAACCTTTATTCTTTCCATGACCTTCAACCTGATTTCATTCAATATTGTAATAATGCATTGGAATCTCGCAGAAAGAATCCATCCATTAAATGTTTCACACTTATTATTTTCCATAGAATCATATGTACTTTGTGTCCTTATGAAAGCCCTACACCATTGCTTATGTGGATAGCATAAGAGATCCTCCACTATACCTTGCCCTAACTGATTTAGTTCCTTAAGTTTCTCTTTGAATTCTACCTTAAATGTGGAGTATGCACATTCCTAAAAAAATTTCCTTCTCTCCTCACCCCTCCATTTTTTCCTCCATGCTGACAGAATATGCATTGCACACATTCTGTGTTCTGCTTCAGGTAGGATTTCATTGATAGCAATCAGCAGGCCCTTCAAGATAAACAAAAAATTAATTAGTTTTGATTATATGTACAAATAGCAGTAAATGAACTGAATAATAAATTCATTACCTTTTGCATATCTGTACAAACAGCAAGGCCAACTCTCTTTTCAAATTCAAGATCATTCCTAAGTGTTTCAATGAAACACCTCCAAGAACTTGTATTCTTAAGTTTAACTACTCCCCACGTAATAGGTTACATTTGGTTATTGCCATCTTTCGAGACGTAATAGGTTACATCTGGTTATTGCCATCTTTCGAGACAGCAACCAGAAGTTGACCCTTACAAGGTCCTTTAAGGAAGCACCCATCAAACCCCAAAATCCTTCTACAGCCTTGTTTAAACCCTTCCTTCAATGCATGAAAACACACATAAAACTTCTCAAATAATTATTTTCTAGGTTGGGACTTAGTATCACACTTCACAAAACATGTTGTCCTAGGGTTGGACCTCAGTATTTCTGCTACATAATCATGCAATTTTGCATACTCAACCTTTGGATCACCCATTGCTGCTGATAAAACTTTCACCTTAGCTCTCCTACAAATAGTTTTGCTAACATACAGATGTAATTCCTTTTTCACCAATTCAACTAACTCTTTAATCTTAATTCCAGGTTGTGACAGTATTCTATCTTTGAAATGAGAAGCAATATATGAACTATTGCAGTGGAAAGTCTTGTTCAATCTCGAACATGAATGCTTAGGGAATTAATTCCCTTAACTACAATATATTTATAAATAGCCTCCCTAAACTGATGCACATTAGCAAAAATCATATCTAATTCCCACAATGGAATGTCTGTGTTTGGATCATAGTGAACAAAGTGAGCTGATTTCCTTGTTGGCTGCTCTGTCTCTTCATCATCAGATACTATATTATCGCTACCATGTTCATCGCTATCATAATGGGCTTCATCACCAGTAAATTGTTCATTTCTTTGCCTGCCCGCATTGTCAAAACCTACATCTACACCTGTTGGACCCAAATGTATTTCTTCAACAGTTTCTCCAGGTCTTGACTGAGTATTTCTAGCAATCCTGACTTCTTCTCTAACTGCCCTTAGTTCAGGATCATTTTCACTACCAACCTGAACATCTTCAAGGTCACTGCCAATCTCTAATACCTCTTCATTATCCCCAGGTTCAGTAGCTACCTGATCAGCACCAACATCTTGAGCAACCCCCCCATCCGAACCTTCTTCATCAGGTGGTTCAACAACAATTTCAATAAACTCATCTAACTCATCAGACTCATCATCATTGTCTTCACAATCACCATTAATTCCATTATTAGATTCACTGTCATCACTCATGCTACCCACTACAAAATCTAATTCAGATGCCTCATCACTTGATATAACCCCACACTTATTTACTATGGAGTTATTGTCATTTACTCTACTGTTACCAGCCTCATTAATTATTGGCTTATCTACCATATGTGAGACATAGAAGTCCACAGTATCCCTATCTTTCCATTTGTTTACTACCTTTAAAATAATTAAGTTTGTAGCTAGCAAAATTAACTTACTTTCAACCCAATCCATATAATATAGACCTCCCACAAATATATACCCAAAAGACTTGATATAAAACATTAGTTCAGGCACACTGATCTTGTCACAGTCCATTTCTTCCACTGTACAATCACCACCAACATATTTGGGAGGTTTACCCCATATGATTTTACCCCCATGATGCCATTTGACAGTGAAAAAATTGTCTGCCATTCTAGCATAAAAAAAATATAAAAAAATATTAAAAATACCACATTTTCACAATAAAGTAAGGATAAAAACTTTGACTTTACTCAGTGTGAGGACCAAAACTATTTCTTTACTCTAATACATCATCCCAAAGCAGTTCCAGATTATCAAAACTTTGAACAAAATTCCTACTTTCTTCCTTAATAACAAAAAAACCAACAAATTATAACATGCAAAAGCAAGATAAAAGGGTCACTTTTGTACCTTCCTTGAAAAGAAGAATCTCCTTCACAGAAGCTTTTTGGTAGCTCGGTCCCTCTCTTCAGTATCTTTTGTTGACTACACAGCTAAGTTTATCAACTCAGCTTGTTGCATGTAATAATCGAAGTCACCACAGCTACTTCTTTGATTCTTATCGATTTTTTTTATTTCTTTTTGGATTTTATTCTTGAGTCGGGTCTATAAAGTTCAGAGTGGCAGAGATTCTTTCTTCTCTTTTCATTTGATTTGAAGAGTAAAGCTTTTTGAGATTTGGAAATGGCTTTAGTTGCAATTAGGGTTTTCGATTTAGGGATTTGAGATTTTTAGCTGGTAATTTCATTTAATGGTAGGTAATTTCAGTTTACATTTTTACCTCAACTTGTAAAATTAACATTACAAGTGACATTAATTATGTTCTGACATCCAACTCAGCAAATTTATTACACGTTAGCTTGCGTTTTTTACACACGTTTAATTTGTCGAGCTGAAGGGTTAAAGTGGTCCTAAATAGAAGTTAGAGGTGCTATTGGCTCTAATAAAAGTTGAGGGGTACTATAGGTCAAAAGGGTAAAGTTCAGGGGTGAAATAGAGTATTCAGCCAAGATAATATAATAAAAAAGATTTTCACTTCAATTACTATATAAAATTCATTTTTTTCTGAAATTTAAAATTATTTTTAAAAATTGAACTTTCTTAAGATGATGATGTTGTAATGTCTATATAATACTATTTTTTAATATTTTACAATTAATTAATTAATTAATCGATAAGAATACAATATTTAAATTATATATTATATATTCATCAATTAAATGTAGTATATATAAAGGAGACTACATTTTTCCCAATTTATAAAGGGGAAAATTACTATTTACCCCCTGTATTTTGATCTAATACACTACTTCGTCCCTGACTTTCTAAAAATAGATTTATTCATCCTCGTATTTTGGTGAAATTAATTAAAAAATCCCTTATATACTATTCCCGTTAAATGGACATTAAATAGATATGAAATGACAAAATTAGCCCCTTTTATCTTCCCTACGACAATATGCTAGCATTTTATGCTGTCAAGAACATTTTTCTGCAAAATCAAATTATCAAAACCTAGACTTATCAAAACACTCTATTCTTTTTCTCCTTCTCTGATCATCTTCCACTGTCATCGCCCTCCATTCTATCAAGCCACGACATGGAAGCACCTCCTTTCAATCAAAACACTAATTATATCTGGCACCCTATTGCCTTCAAAATGTTGCCGTTGGAACAGGTTGCCAACTGGGTCGGTAGTAGTGGGCTGAACACGCCCGAGGATGATATGAAGTTAAATGGGAAGCATTCGCATCATAGAAGGTCTAAAGGGATGTTAGGTGAGTTCAGGTTGGTTAGTTCTAATTGGTTTCAATTGGGTACTGAAAATGGGTTGAAGGTTATTGGGAGTGAGGAGGTCTGTCTCTGTGCTTACCAATAGTAAGCCTAATAAATCTAGAGAGGAGGTCATTGGGGACTGCTTGGCTTGCTACAGGGAATGATCGATGGGTGGGCAAATATGCATGCTTTGCTTTCAGCGCAATAAGATGATGATGAAGAAGCAACATCATGCAGTCAACCCACTTTCAATTTACATTCTTTCAAAAGTTTTTTCTCACTAAAATTTTTTCATGAATTTTTATCATTATTGTTTTTTATTTTTTTGGAGGTGTTGATTTGGTTGTGGTGGGTGGTAGTATATGGGTGATGTTGATTTGGTTGTGGTGGTGGTGATCGGTTTTGATGGTGGTAGTGGGTGATGGCACTGTTCAGCTAGTGAGGGGTTCATCAAAATGGTTCAAATGTGTTTTAATGTATATGTTCTGTTTAATTTAAATCCTAAATGAAAAGAATCAAAAGTTCTCATATTTCTGTATTTTTTAAAAATAACTTTGTTTGAGGGTGGAGATGGGTTGTTAATATATATTTACAGACTTTCTTTTGAGTATGGGGCAAAGTTCATACAATAAAAGATCCACCTAATAAATTGATGGATGACTTGGGAAGAAATGCACCAAATCAAGACCATCAAGTTGCTTGAATAAGTATTCACGGGATGAGATTAATGCTTTTGACAAACCATGTTGTTGACCTTAGCAATAATCAATCTTGATTTTAATCTTAACAATCTTAGTTTTGAGCATTTAACATGTTGTTTAAGTGTGTATAAGCTAGGACTATCATGCAAATCAAGATGGAGTTAAGCATGCTTTTGGGTTAATGTGACCTTCGAGATTCAAGGAAGATTTTAGCATTCTTAGAGATCGAAAATGAGTAAGTGATCTTCTTGACATTTAAATTAGACATCTTAAGCTTTCCAAATTGATCTTACTTGTCAAAATCCAAGTTCATTTGGATATGTAAATATTGAATCAAAGTCAGCATATGCAGTTTTCATCTTAAGCAGAGCAGCACTTAGTATTTGAGCAATATCTTGAGCTACAGATGTCCAATTGATATTATTCAAAGTGATATGGAAGGATAAGAAAATTATCTAAAACTTTTATTAATAAATCTAAGGCTAATTCGATCTTCTTTAGTGACGCTCACAATCA
>CATIWM010413695.1:0-16467 GCA_949671775.1 Mallotus repandus | reverse complement strand
GGCAGTTATGGTATTCAGACTGCAGGCACTTCTCAGCAGGATTTTTGGAGTAGTCGGGCACATAGGACTAGCCGACACAGCAGACGAAGCAACAGACCTTTGAGATTTAGACTTGGAGCTAGTAGTGGTAGCAGCAGTTAGAGAGCTCAGGACATAGTAGTTCAGGCTCGGGGCCCAGTGCATGCCCTACTTGTGGTCGAGTGCATCAGGGACCATGTCATTTGCTAACTGGAGCCTGCTTCAAGTGTAGGCAGATAGGACATCTTGCCAAAGCTTATCCTAACATTGGATATCAGTCTTCTTTTACCCAAGGATCTTCATCATCAGTTGCTCAGTCATTTCAGCAGGTGCAGCAGCCCTATCAGGCACCTTTATACCCTCCACAGAGGCCAACTCAGTATGTGGGCCAGCAGGGTCGAGGTTCAGGAGGTAGATTTTAGGGTAGACCGAGTGGTAGAGGATTTACTCAGCCTTCTAGTTCTCAGCAGGTTAGCCGTGGACAGGCAAGAGTGTTCACTTTGACTCCTCAGATGCGCAGGCATCTAATGCAGTTATAGCAGGTACTCTTTCAGTATGTTCTTTTGAAGCTAGAGTTTTATTTGATCCTGGTGCATCGCATTCTTTTGTTTCGCCTGTTTTTGCTTTGAGGATGGAGTGGCAACCATCCAAGTTGTTATTTCCCTTGTCTGTAGTGACTCCACTTGGTGACGAGTTAGAGACAGACATATTCTTTCCATCTTGTCCCGTGTTGGTAGAAGGTAGAGAGTTGCTCACGGACTTGGTGTTACTAGATATGATCGACTTCGATGTGATCTTAGGGATGGACTGGTTAGCTTGCCACTATGCCATGTTGGATTATCGTGAGAAGGTGGTGATTTTCAGAATCCCTAATGATGAAGAGTTTCGATTCAGAGGCGAGAAGAGTTCAATGCCTCAGAATCTTATTTCTGCAATCACAGCTAAAAAAAATGCTTAGTAGAGGATGTAAAGGCTATTTAGTTGTGGTCAAAGATACAAAGGTGGAAATTAGAGCAGTTGAGAAGGTGCCAGTGGTGTGCGAGTTTCCTGATGTTTTTCCTGAAGAATTACCAGGATTGCCACCAGACAGAGAAATAGAATTCTATATCGATGTTGTACTTGGTACGGATCATATCTCTATGCCACCTTACAGAATGGCGCCTACAGAGTTGAAAGAGTTCTATGAGCAATTTCAAGAGTTACTTGATAAGGGTTTTATCAGACTTAGCACTTTGCCTTAGGGTGCACCGGTGTTATTTGTGAAGAAGAAAGATGATAGTCTTCAACTTTGTATTGACTACAGACAATTGAACAAGGTCACCATCAAGAACAAATATCATCTTCCAAGGATTGATGACTAATTTGACCAGCTTCAAAGAGCTCAGTGTTTTTCTAAGATTGACTTAAGATCAGGGTATCATCAATTGAGAATTAGAAGTGGAGATGTACCTAAGACTGCATTTCGAACGAGATATGGCCATTATAAATTTTTGGTGATGTCCTTTGGGTTGACTAATGCCCCAGCAGCCTTTATGGACTTGATGAATCGAGTATTTAGCCCATACTTAAACCGATTTATGATTGTCTTTATTGATGATATCTTAGTCTATTCAAGAAGTAAGGAGGAGCATGCAAGGCATTTGAGTTTTGCGCTTCAGACTTTGAGGGATCATCAATTGTATGCTAAATTTTTGAAATGCGAGTTTTGGTTGGGTCAAGTGGCATTTTTAGGCCACGTGGTATCCAAAGATGGCATTCAAGTGGATCCCAAGAAGATTGAAGCAGTTGCAGAATGGCCGAGACCTGCAACAGTCGCTGAAGTGGGAAGTTTTCTAGGTTTATTAGGCTATTACAGGAGATTTGTGAAGGATTTCTCCAAGATTGCAGCACCTTTAACAAGGCTAACTCAGAAGAATGTCAAGTTTATTTGGACTGACAGATGTGAAGAGCACTTCCAGTTGCTTAAGGACTTGTTGACTTCAGCTTCAGTATTGACTTTACCTTCAGGAAATGAAGGGTATACAGTGTATTATGATGCTTCTTGAGTAGGACTGGGATGTGTATTAATGCAGAAAAGGAGAGTAGTTGCTTATGCTTCACGTCAGTTAAAGAAGTACGAGTAGAATTACCCCACCCATGACTTGGAAATGGCAATTGTTGTGTTTGCTTTGAAGATATGGAGGCATTAGTTGTATGGTGTGACTTGTGAGATATACACTAACCACAAGAGCTTAAGGTACATCTTTCAGCAAAGAGACTTGAATTTGAGACAGAGGAGATGGATGGAACTTCTGAAAGATTATGATTGCTCTACTCTTTACCATCCTGGTAAAGCAAACGTGGTAGCTGATGCACTGAGTAGAAAGTCAGCAAGTAGTCTTGCACACATCAGCACAGAAAAGAGGCCAGTCATTAGGAGTTGCATGAACTAATTGATCAGGGATTGCAGTGGAAGATAACCAAGAAATGTCTTTTAGCTCAATTCAAAGTACGATTAGTGTACTTGGATAGAGCTAAAGCAGCTCAGAGAAGAGATCCTCAGTTGCAAAAGATTATGTTTGAAGTGCAACAAGGTCAATCTAGAGACTTTGTATTTTACAATGAGGGCACGTTGCGTTTGGGCATAAGGCTTTGGGTACAAGGTTGGACTTTAGCATAACTTTTCATCCTCAAACTGATGGTTAATCTGAGAGGACCATTCAGACTTTAGAGGATATGCTTCGGATGTGTGCGATGGATTTTGGTGGTCAATGGGACACACACTTGCCATTGATTGAATTTGCATATAACAACAGTTATCATGCAAGTATTGAAATGGCACCATATGAGGCACTGCATGAAAGAAGTGCAGATTGCCTTTATGTTGGGAAATTGACGAGAGACAGTTGACAGGATCGGAATTGGTACAAGTCACTTTAGAAAAAGTACCAATCATTCAGCAGAGGCTTGTAATGACATGTAAACATATAAAAATTTGTTCTCATTATTTGTCTTCTGGTCTACTACTGATCCTCTATTTGTCTTTTCAATCATGTAGAGGAAATTGGGTAGAAACGAAAAGGATTCTTCTGGTTTTCCTTTGATGAATTCAAAAGCTGATTCTTTTGACCTCCAAGCCTTCATGTAGCTTATTGAGACACCATAATCCTTTTACATATCTCTGATTATATCTACCGGCGTATACACTGTTTTTAAGCTGCTGTATTTTGACTTAATGCAATCAGCTATCATGCTTGTTGTTGCATGATGTTGGTTTCCTAATCTGGCCTCCAAGCTGCAACTGTGTTAATTTTTGAATTCTCGTATTCGAAACATCATTGTGTTTTTGTACGTTAATGCTCTCAATCTCCAAGTGCAGTGTTCATCAATGCATTTTATTAAGAATTTTCTACCACATGATTTGATGACTCTGAATTGAAAATTGTTTGAAATGGCATAGAGGTTCATGACTGTCTTCAACGTCTGCTTGTTGTTGTAGATTTGCTAGACTTCCACTTTTTTGACATTTGTGTTGCTGATTATGGAAGATGGACAGAGAGGACTTTGTACTTCTTATTGTTCGTTGTTGTTATTTTGCTTGCCAATTTTTTGTTACATAATCTAATATGTTTGAGGCTGTTTCTATGTTTTTTGTGCTTGTTAACTGCTGCTCTGATTGTAATACTGATGTTGTTGGAGTGAAATCAAAGAAATTGTTGTCCTTCTCTCCTTTTTTTTATTGTGATGCACAAGGGGAACTTGGTTTGATATGGTTCTGTGCTTTTTAGTTGTATGTAGAAGTGCAGACTTAAAACATCTTCAATTGCAAGTCTCAGATACTGTTGTTTGACTTGGTAGTTGATTTGTACTTCATTTTGCACTTTCAATCGATTTGAAATTTTATTTATGAGGTTTTTGTATGTGCAATATGTTGGAATTTCAATTTCGGTGACCTGGAAGTTTTAGAAAGTGAAGTTGTCAGTCCATTCGCCATTGTAGTGAATAAAAATAAGCAGTTCCTGCATTTTCTATAAGTCAAAAATGTATCAGAAACCCAATGTAAATAGAAAAGATTCTAAAATTAAGCAAGTATATACATTATTTTGGGATTTTCCAAAGAACTCGAAACAAATTTCCTTCAAATGTTTTCAGAAACCAAACGTAAACAGAAAGGATTCTAACATGAAGCAGCCATATACATTATTTCTTGATTTTTCAAAGAACTTCAAACAAATGTCCCTGAATTGTTTCAGAAACCAAACGTAAACAGAAATGATTCTAAAATGAAGCAGACATATACATTATTTCTTGATTTTCCAAAGAATTTCAAACATATGTACTTGAATTATTTCAGAAACTAAACGTGAACAAAAAGGATTTTAAAATGAAGCAAACATGTATGAAAAGTGTTTTGAAATATTTGTCCCTGCACATACATTATTTTTTCATCTTCCAATGAACTTGACTCAGATTTGATTGAATTGTGTTAGAAATAAAAGTAAACTGAAAGCATTCTAAATTGAAACAATAAATCAATATAGGTTTTTTTTTGGAAGAAATCAAGGTTTGTACATTGTTTATGTCATAGATTATCTTCTATATCAAATAATTGTTGAAAAAATTGATGAAAATGGAGATCTGGGTGGGTTTAAGAATAGATTTGGGTTTAATACTTTTTTGAATAGATTGATTTTAGAACAGATCTTAGTTTTCATGCATTCAATGATTGTATAAAATAATGAATCTGAATGTGAATGCTTACCTTTGATTTTTTTATTGTTGTTGAATTTCTTTTTCTTTTCTTGGTTGTTGAAATTTTGTTTTTGATTCCTTTTTTTTTTTTTGAAATCCTAGTTATGTTTTTTTGAGTTTGAACAAGAGATTGATAATGATGGTTGATGTGAGGGAAGCAGAGTTGAGTTTCTTTTGTAGATTTTTGTATAATGATATCTTTGTTTTTAGAGAAAGAAATCTATTTTGATTTGTTATGAAGTAATTGCAGGTTAGAGAAGTATTTTTAAGCTGAAAGAGAGGTTTTGCAGCTGAAATTTCATGTTTTGCAGTAGAGGGAGGAGATGGTATCGTGTTTTGTAGCTGAGGGAGGAGACGGAAGCATGTTTTTGAGCTGAGAGAGAAGTGGGGTGGACGCGTAATTAAACTTGGAGAAGGGGGTAAATGCATCAATTTAGAAAATTTGGGGTATTTTTGTTGTTTTGCCTCTGTTTTGGGTATTTATGAAAAACCCCCTAAGCAAAATCGAGAAACGAAAAGAAGAGAACATTCTGGAAAAACTGAGGTCGTTATATCGTAAAAAATAAAATAAAATAACAGTTTTAAGTTGGTTGGTTTGTGTTTGAAGTTTGCGCATCCACATTTGTGTTTATTGCAGCTTGCTTTTGTGTTGCAGTTCTGTAAGATCGAAAAAATCCATCGGTATAAAGCAGAGTGGAAATGGCGGAACCGGAGAGGATTTCAGGAGGCATGGTGTTGAATTTCCCGGCTAATGATGAGGAGACGCCGTCGTCTTCGTCTCCGCCGTGCTCTCTATCTGCTGAAGATATCGAGACTAAGCTCAGAGAGGTAGATCTCAGTATACAAGAATATTTTCTTTGATTGGAATTAGAATCTCTTCTTATTTGATTGATGCTGTTGCAATTGGCTTTATTTTGGAATAATTGAAGATTGAATTCTTGCAAAAGAACAAGTGTGTGTGTGTGTGTATATATATATATATATAAAGTATAAAAGTGGTTTCAGTTCTTTTCAGATGTCTTTCAAAATTCTCGTTTTTTTCCTTAAAAAAATTGAAAGAACTGAATTCGAGCAGCTAGGAGCTTTTTCATTTGCATTATTGCTTTTTTTTTTTTTTTTTTAATTTCAAAGGTGTATTGTTTACAACTGGAGAAGAAAGATATCTCTAAGTTGTGTGCTTCATTCGATCAATTACTTCTTCTTTTTTTTAAGAAAAGCGTCCAAGATTTCTTTTTGATTCGCTATCTTTCACTGTTTTGTTTGTAAATTAGTTTTACTTTATCAGTTTCTGCAAAAAATTCAGAATTTTTGTAGAAAAAGATTTTTAAATATATATATATCCTGTGACTTGTAGCATATTTTTTAGGAGTAAGCTAATTGGCTGCATTTTCTACTTCTATGGCATCATTTCAATGTCTGCTGGAATTTCCTTTTGGTGCTTATTTTTTCACCCTTTTTTTGGATTATGTGCAGGCTAAGAGACAAAGGTCAGAGTATCTAAGGCAGAGAAGAGTCGTCAACAGTAACCTGCATGCTAACTCAACTTTGATTAATGAGCAGGAGTACCTTTCAAGAATTTTAGTGAGGTAAACATGTGCTTCATTTGTTTTTAGGAGCCTTTTCTCATTTTTGTTTCGGTCAAGCTTTGTTATTTTTGTTTTTGCTTGGGTGCTATTATAGTTAATGTTATCTTCTCTCTTATCAGTTTGGGGAACAAAACTATTCCTGTAGCCCTAGTTCAGATAACGTATTTATAAACTGATGAAAATTGTGATAGTTTTCCATTATTTGCATTTTATCAGGACTGTGGACTTGTTACATTTGAGTTGGAAATCTAATCAATGAACATATATAATAGACATACATCATGCATGACGATATTCATAAGAACTGTTTTCCCTGATGACTCGTGTGTGGGAATTTAACAGGTACTGGAGGCGCTTTGTGAAACTGAGGAAAACTACTATTTCGTTGGCAAAAGCTTATACCTCTTTGGCGATCAATGAAGAATCAATTATATCAATGCCATTTGAGAAGCTTGCTCTATGTATGAAGTCAGCGAGAACCCTCAAGATTGTGAAAGCTTTAGTTAACCGTCTAGAATCTCGACTTAGAATCTCACAGACAGTTAGGGGTGGTCAATCTAGTCCAGCCAACATTGATCACCTTCTTAGGCTTCTTACTTTCTCATATGGTAAGGGCAATTATAGTGATGCCACTGAAAGAGAGACAGGAACTAGCAAGTCTACTGAAGAGGAAATTCAAATGCCAGTAAAATTATCAAGGTATCCAGTCAGAGTTGTATTGTGTGCTTATATGATAATGGGATGCCCAAATGCTGTTCTTAATGGACAGAGTGAATGTGAGAATACTCTGGCTGAATATGCAATTAATTTCATCCAAGAGTTTGAGTTGCTGGTCAAAATTATAATCCACGGTCCCTTTCAAACTTCAGAAGCGGCTCCAAACCTAAAAACTTTCAGATCCCAGCTGGAAGCTTATGACAAAGCATGGTGCTCTTACCTGCATCACTTTGTAGCATGGAAGTTAAAAGATGCTAAATTATTAGAGGAGGATTTGGTGAGAGCTTCCTGTCAGCTTGAACTCTCTATGATGCAAACATGCAAACTGACTTTAGGAGATGATGGTGGTCTTGCTCAATATATGGAGGCTATTAAAAAGCAGGTATGGCAGCTGGGTCACCCATGGCTTAAGTGAACTATGAAACAAATTTTTCTTATGCTAATCTGTTCCTCAAATCATTTTGGTCAATGTTAGGGTCTAGATGGGCAGAAACTTCTAAGGAAAAAAATACAGCGTATAAGTGGGACAGGTGGACTTGAACGTCTGGAATGTGCTCTTGCTGAAACTCGGTCTAAATTTGAAGGCAAGGAATCTGGGAGTCCATCAAAGGCTTCTACTGCACATTCTTCACCTTCCTGTTCATCTGGTCCATTAAAGGGGTCATCAATTCCAATATCTATGGAGACAAGTTTTTTAGCTGAAGGCTGTCAAAGTTCAAGTAGCACAGTTCACTCATCTAATAATTCTTTATCAGACAAAGGAGTTGGCTCTTTGTCTCTGAAAAGTACTACTAATGATAACCAGAGCTCTCATCGAATGTTGGTCAGTGAGAATGAATTACTTGTGAATGAAATCATCCATGGGCATCACCATCGGGTTGTAGATAGCTTTAATGCTATGGTTAACGATCATGACCCTGTTAAGGTTAGTTTGTATTCTGGATTGGTTCCTTATATTATGATAATCATTCAATTATTTTCTAGCACAGAGGATATAGAGATACAAATCATCATGTGCACTTGCTTGATTTTGTTGCTTTCTATTTTAAAGTTCCTCTTTAGTTAATCATTCAATAGTAACAGGCTGTGGGATAAGAGGCAGCCGACCTCACAACATTCTGCATGACTTTATTCGGCCCAGTTTCTGTCAGATTTTTAAATGAGTCAATGTCCTGCTATTATGTTGGATGGTGAGTACATATTTTATTAAGTTCTTGTGTGATTTCACCTTTGTGCAGGAAAAAGTGAGAGAGGTAATGGAGAAAGCCTTTTGGGATGGTGTTACGGAATCCATTAAACAAGATGAGCCTGATTTTAGTTGGATTCTTAAACTCATGAAGGAAGTCAGGGATGAGCTATGTGAGATGTCTCCTCAGAATTGGAAACAGGAGATTTTTGAGACTATTGATGTTGATAGACTTTCGCAGGTAGTTAAACTTCTACATTTCTTAGGCCTTACCTATTTGCCTCCATGTGCTATTACATGTAGAGTCTAGACATGTAATGTTATGTATTGATAAGATTTCTTTTCCTTTAAGGTGCTGAAATCAAAGGCTCTAGATACAGATTTTCTTCAGAAGAGCCTAAAGTTTGCACTAGTCACTCTGCAAAAACTCTCTGCCCCAGCAAATGATGAGGAAATGAGAAGTTTCCACAATAAAATATTGAGAGAACTAGAAGAGATATCTAAAGCTGGAGATAAATCAAGCTCCTCATTTTCTGTCTTGGTGATTAAAGGTCTGCACTGTGTCCTGCAGGAGATTCAGGTATGTTTCTGGTTTTCTTTGGTCTTTTTCATTTACCTTCAGAAGTTAAGAGTACCTTGTAGTTCTTTAACTGGGGAACAGAACTTAGATTGCTTATTGCTGGAGCTATGAGACATGACAAGCTGTTTATTTTCATTTTGGAATGTGTAGATGAATTATATAGCTACTCTAGGCCATGAAAAACTAGGAGCCTTGCTGGGGGATGCCTAAAGTTTGAAACATATGATACTGCTCATAAATTCCGATAACAATCTTATTTCGAGTGCATAATTAAGTCAAGATAACCAAGAAAAAATTCCTTCTCCCTGTCTTTCTCCCCTATTCATATTCCCTTTCTGGCTACAGTTTCAAATGTTTGCCACATACCCTTTCCTTTTTGCATCAACTTCTTGGGAAAATTTCTTTAAAATTCTTTATGCAATTAAATTGGTTAATCTCGTCCAATTCTTTTCTTTGAATTGCTAACATCAATGGCATGTCTCAGCTTGTAATCAAAGGAAGTATGGTGGAAAAAAAAAAAGAGAAGAAAAAGAAATCATTATGTGCTGCAGGCGACATGCTAACAGTAAGACACTGAAATGTTTTATGGTTGAATTTTCACTCTACTTGGAAGTCACTTCACTAGCTTGGATTTTCAATATTTACTTTAACCCTTAGTAATTAGCTTTTTCTATGAAAATTGTTCAAGATTAAATCTCTGACATCGTTAACTATTGATTTGCAGTTTCGTTTTTGTAGAATTCTGTTTCCTTTGTGCTTCAACCTGAAGTGGAAAATTTTTATATATTTTTGCAACTTGATCCAATACTCTTATCCAATTATGTTCTCCCAACATCAACAACATGCCACGTTTGGAACCCAAAATGATTATGTGCAAAGTTTAACAAAACAGTAGGACATTAATATTATGTGTTTACCTGTGCCAAAAAAAGGGAGGGGGGACCAGGTAGGTACACGACCTGCCAATGCGATATTAAATGTGCTATTTAATCAAAGTGCCCCATAGGCTATAAAGGTACAAATAGCAATCTGGCCTGCTCATCCGTATTGTTGGTGGTGTTCTTTCCACAGAAACATAGGTGATAGTAAAACTAGTTTGACCTGTAGAAGGTGAACCTATTTTCTCTTTATTAAATCTGTGGATTGTTGAATAAAATAGAAATCAAACATGTTTCTTTGGCAGGAGTAGTTTTGTAACATTACAATACCATGTGCTTTTCCTCCAATGTAGTGCAGTTGCTACCCCCACCATGCTGTATCTCTCGCTCTCTCTCTTTTTCTAATGAATAAGCCCTTCATCTCTCCTTCACGTCATAAATTACAGTGGTTCTATGTTGACAGGCTCTTAAGAGGGAGATTAGCAAAGCTCGTATAAAATTTGTGGAGCCACTAATCAAGGGATCTGCTGGTCTGGAATATCTGAGAAATGCTTTTGCTAACAGATATGGGCCACCAGCTGATGCTCCATCCTCTCTAATACTAACAAGGCAAAGGCTTTCATCTGTTCATCCAATTGCAGAGCAGGAGTGGAATGAGTACCGGGACTCTCTATCTGTTATTGGAGGTGACATAGGGTCTTCTCAAATGCTTCCAACAACTCTTCGAACTGGTGGCACCAATACGACTGTGTTAAATGTTGTATCTCCAGCTACAGGTTTGATTAGGGATTTTATTGTGTACGTTCTATTATTTTTTAAAATGACTAAAGAAAATTGAATTTATCTTTTTTTTTTATAACATTTGCAGATTTCGATGGATGCAAGGGAGAAAGGAATGATATTTTGGTTAGGATCGTCCTGTTAAAGCTTGTGTGTGGAATAAGAGGGCTGACCTTAAAAGATTTGCCTGAAACACTTGACCTTAATTTATTCAAGCTGAGAGCTGTCCAATCACAACTTCAGAAGATCATTGTTATCTCTACCAGGTTGATTAAGATTTTGTATTGTTGCATCTCCTATATCTATGTGAACATTGCAACATTATGTACTGAAATAACTGCAATCCATTGCTTTGTTCACAGCATGTTGATCGTCAGACAGATGCTTGTGGCTGAGGAGTTAGTGACCAACTCCCTGGAAATGGAAAATATGGTATCTGAGTGCACCAAGCAACTACCTGATCTGTTGGACAGTGTTGAAGATGTAGGATTATCAGAAATTGTTTCTACATTAAGTGGGGCATTAAAAGGTAGTAAACGTGTGATTGATGCTGATAAGCTCCAAGCAAGACAAAAAATTTTGGAAAGCATGTTGGGAAAGAGCTTGCAGGCTGAGGATGCTGTATTTGTGCATGTGTCTCATTGTGTTTATCTAGCTTTGAAAGGGGCTGTTTTTGGCGGGAGTGGATATGAAGGAAGGCAATTGGTGGTGTCAGCTCTTCAGCGAGTGGGAGCAGCGGTTCTTGCTGATAGGGTAATGGAGGCTGCTAAAGTTCTGATTGTGATAGCAACTGTTTCCTGCAGTGTTCATGGAGCTTGGTACGAAGAACTGCTTAAGAATATGTAAAATTGTTGATGCTGTCAAATGGTATTTGTTTATTACGTGTAAATTAGTGTTCATATTTACAAATTCGTGTCACATTTAAAGTAACAAAATGAGTAGTAGATCCACTATACCTGGACGTTTTTCCGTATGCACAAGAAATCTTTTTGTAAATAATATAGACATTTTTGGCTAAATAATAGATTCAAGTATTTCTGGATAAATAATATAGTTCTGCTCCTCTACAATAACTATAAAAATTGGAAATTGGGGACATTGTCTTGTGCCTGGATGACCTTTTAATCTTTTCAATTCATCATGGGATGGTTCGACATCATTAGTCCTATGAATCGGAATGATGATTTGTAGTACCAAAAGTTGATGCATGCATCATTGCATCTTCCTACACGGTCAACGAATTGTTTCTGCTGATTTTGTCGAGCATAGCCCGTGGAAGTGTTTATCATTATCAATTATTATTGACATTTTGAGAACCTTCCAGTGATTTACCCTTAGAAATCATTTTATGATTGCATGCAACATCTGGGTCCAGTAAAGCAACAACATTATATGTTGATGTTTGCATGCCCCCAACTTTCCGCTTTCACAAGCCTCGCTGCTGATCAGAAGAGCTTTTCAGCCATATCAGGAAGACCTTTTAGGGTAGCGTAGGAAATTGCCAATCAAATAGTCTTTTACTTGCTAATCAAAAGTGCTTTTTGCATTTATCTCAGACTTCATTTACTTTAGATACCACTACCAAGACTTCAGAGAGCCACAAATACGGAACAGAAAGCATTTTTGTCAGTGTTCAAATGCAGCTACCACTGAAATCACATTAAGCACAACCACTACACCCTTGGAAATCTACAAGTATAAAACTAATTTTAGCACCTTATTTGGAGTTATATAAAAAATGAAAAATAAAGAAAAAATATATTTGCTTATGTACAAAATTGCATCTCTACTTGGCAAAATCATGTTTGAGATTATATGAAGACATTCATGGACTCCAACTGTAAGTTGAATTCCCCATGGCCCATGCATAACTCAAGAACCTCCATGACGATAATACAACACTGATTGATAGATGGCAGCAACATGAAGGAAGAAAATAAGTCCTATAAGGAGATCATCCAAGAGACCAAATATACCAAAAATTCCTACATATTAACAATCCAGCAACCAGTTAGACTGCTTTAAAAAAAAAAAGTTGTCCACCAAAAAATTGAATATAAAGAGATTAAACAAAAAAGTCACCTTCTGGAATAAGGTCCACAGGGCTGAGAATGTAGATGCCACTTAATATCATCTGTAGAGAAAATACAATAAGAAGCAATTCATAGAAATAAGTATAAGCTCAAACTACATGTCAAATGAAATGGATGAATAACATTTTTGTGCAAGAAAAATACATGCATTTCTTCTAAGAATTTGAAAAAAAAATAATAATAAAACAAGAGAAAATGCCAAAGCATTTTTGTCCCATCCAATTAGTTTAATTACATGCAATTCAATTGTTACCAAAGATAACTGAAAAACTGAATATGAGGTTCCAAAAATTGCTTTTTTTTTTCTTTTTTTTTTTCATATGGCACTCAACTGAAGTCAAATTTTGATGCTGCAAATCATATAATTATTGCACTTCAGGGATTAGGCTATATATATTCCTTGCAGAGAAGAAGAATGTCCAACAATATATCCATACTAAAGCACAATCCTATTCTTTACGTTAAGCCACCATCCAAAAGTCTATATTATCAGTGCCAACCATCTGTATGTGCTATCAAAAGTAACTGGAGATACTACTCTATGTACACATCAATGCATAGGTAGCTAATTAGACAGGATCATCCCTGAATATATGAAAATTGATTATATCTCGAGTAGTTTTTAACACTATGTTATGCAGGTTTTTTTTTAATTAAATTTCACATTAAGAGTTCTCATCTGTCCAACATGTCACCACCACACGCACAGTTTAAAACAACTCTTAACCCGTTATTCCCAATCTCCATTGTTTAGTAATATTTGTGTAATTAATCAACATCTTGTCATAGATTAAAAATGAAACAGTATATGATTTGGCAATGAATGAAGACTTAATGAGCTAATTTTTTCTTCTTGACAGTCATATCAATTGTGCTAACCTGACTGATTAAAATTTTTAAGCTATATAACACTACAGAAGCTGACTGTCACTGGTATAAGAAAAATATATAGGCTATGAGAAGAACTTAAGCCTAAATGGGTAAGATATGTTAAGGACCAGTATTGGCAAAAGCTACATCTCATATTTATATAACAAGGTGGAAAACATTACGACGCTGTATATAAGTTGACTGACCTAGACAGTACACCATATAGATGCTACCGGACTGCTGATCCAAATCAAAGTCGAGCAACGCTGCTCATGTCACCATTACATTTTGTTGCCGAGTGCTTGAGAATGATCTTTTTCATAAGGTTAAGGCATTCATATTTATTTTCACTCCACCAAATGCACAGCTTTATCAGCTGCTTCATTTTAGTGCTTTCAAAAACCAAGCCTTGTTATATGTTTCTCCTCTCAACCTGACCTAATACCATCAGTAAGTTCTCATTTTATATGACGATTGCCCTCCACTCACTTTCAAGTCCTAAAAAATGAGGAGCCTTGATCCCTATTCCTTGTTCTGTTACTCTTATTTAATTTTTATTCCCAAAATGGAGGAATGTTCAAGTGGGAATGGGAATGAGTTGCCATTTTCATTCTTCATAGCCTAACATCATCTGATCTTTTTTACATTGGTCAACACCAAATCTATATGATGATTAAGCTTAATCTGTTTAATTCCTTTGCAAATTCTTAAAAGCTTTGTGAAGAACCTCAATCCCAAACCATAAAACATTTTAGGCATGCAATAAAGCTCAGCTGGCAGCTGCTTCTTCCCATATCTATTAACACGATCATAAATGTCCAGTCCTACTAGTTTTGGAATTGGCTAAATCAAGACTATTGCCTTAATTCAAAGGCCGAGAACCCCATTTTCCACATAGATGAAAACACCACAAAATGAACATGATATATGATCAATAGTTCAACTTGAATTCTTTTCAGAAAATTTATGATTTTGGGGAACATGATGTAAACTGAATAGTATTGCTAAAAAATACCTTCTACAAGGAACTGCTCAAATAAATATCTAAAAGTGGTAGAGATAGGTCTCAAATGGTTTTTTCATCCCTCTTCTCTATCTCCTGTCTTTGGTCCCCCTCCCCGCTGTCCCCCCACCCCCTAGTATTTTCTAGTTTGAAGAGTAGGGTTGTCTTACATTCAACTTTATCAATCACCTCAACTCAAAAAAACAGGATTAAAACTGAGATCATAAAACGGTTCAGATTAGCTGGATACTCATCCTTCATTTTAACAGCCAAACTCCCTATTAGCTTTTGATCTTTCAGTTTATGAATACTAAGTATAAAAAGAGAAATATTGCAGAACTTCAAAAAACACATTAAATGACAAAAGTCATAAGTTAAAATTAAGTCAGAAGTATTTTTTTGTGTTTCATGTGAAAGCTTAAAAAGCTGCATGCAAAGAAAAAGAAAATAATCACAGGACAGTAAATTTACTTAACTGCAATATAGACACGTGCCCTGATGACAAGGGGGAGTGATCTTTGAGGATCCATCATTTCCCGTAGCAATCTCCGTAACAGAAATGGAAGGTCTTGCATTCTCTATGGATAAGAAGATACACGTTGCAGAAGTTATATCAGCACTAAGTATGCAAGTTATATGTGAATTTGATCTAGATGATGAAACACATTTAAATTTTTACATAATGATCTAACACAAAAAAGGCATGCTCTTCTGCTTCAAATTCTTTTCTTTTTCTTTAGGTATTTGCTCATCTGTGCATGTGATAAGCTCATCGCTAGCTTATTAAAGATGAGGACAAGACCAAAACCTCAATCTACTAATTTGGGCAATTTATAAAAACTTTGTCAAGAATAGAGATTCAGCGATAGATGAACAACACAATGAGGAAAAGAAATGCAGCAACAAATGGGATGGAGAGACAATTACGGCATAGAAGCATTTCATGGCATGCATTCTTAATGACAACCTAAACCGGAAAAGCTGTCATTCCCTATAGATGACACCTCAGAACAATTTGCAAGCTCTGAAAATTGTTCTATAAATCAACTAAATAATAATTGCACTGAGCGGCATCGCCAACATTACGTTACCAATTTCTTCACCAACAGAAGAAAAATATTAGTACCCGAAAATAATTGGCAAGAGTACGGGCAGAGATGTTAAAGCAAGCATGTAGATGCACACACCTGAATGAGGCCATTGGAATGTCCACCAAAAAAACGATTATATGTTTGAATCTTTTGTAGAATCTCAGCAACCTCAGGGTTGTGATGCTCCCTCTGTGAAGCTTCACCAGGAACTAGCAATGTAATTTGACGACGACAAAGAGGGCACTTACATGGTTGAATTGCAGATCCATGATGCCATACAAGCATAATACAATCACCTATAGAACGAATATTAGGACAATTATCAGACACTACTAACAAATTCAAGGATCAATTATACCATTCATTCCATTAGCAGATGAAGTTGGATTTGAAATTTGAGTATTTTGCTATTGTCCTGAGAATAAGAGTGGTACAATTGTAATTACCGCAAAACCAGTGAGAGCAATTGGCCTGGCAAGGGACCTTGAAGCGTCCATGGCAAACCGAGCACCGATCGTTAGCCGGAGGTCCGTCCATTCCTCTGCGCCTCTGCCTATGCGCTGCACCTCTAAGATCAAAATTATTTTGAAAATAAGTAGTCAAAACTTATGCTGTGTTTGCTTCAATAGAAAGTAAAAGAAACGAAGGCCACGTTTGCTGGTGGAATACAGGAAAATAAGTTACGAAAATAAATTGTTAGTAAACAAAAATAACTTCAAAACAAAGTAGAATAATTTTTCATTTTCATTTTTTAATGCTTACAAATAAGAGAAGTTTACTAAAATATTAAATTTTTTTTACTTTAACTTTGTCCTTTTTTATTTTTTTACTTTTATTTCTTTACTCTCTTTTCTATTTTATCCTCCTTATTTTACATTCTCTCCTTCTTTTTCATTTTTCATTTTTATTTTTATTTTCTTCTTATTTTTCACCT
>CATIWM010413664.1:0-17377 GCA_949671775.1 Mallotus repandus | reverse complement strand
TTAAAATCAATGGTGGCTTTAGATTAATTTAGATGGTATGTAAATTAAATTAGGGTTAGAAATCTTTGTTTGAATGTTTGTATGTTTATTTGGTTTGTTTTATTGTTTGGGCTTGCTTTTATGCTTTATTTTATTTTGATTGATTTTGGACCCCAAGCCCACGAGTAGGTTTTAACTCATTAATAAAATAGACCTTTAAAATTAAATTTAGGTTTAATTAACTTTAAAATTAATTTACGCTCATTTAAATTAATTTAGACTTTAGGCCCACTTTATATAATTTAAAATAAATTTAGACTTAGCTCAGCCCGTTAAAACATTTCTTTTAAAATAAATAGATTTAAGATCATTTTATTTAAATTAAAATAAGTAGAATTAAGCACATTAAATTAAATTTATTTTTCCTTAAATTTGGTAGACTTAGGCCCACTTTTAGAATTAAAAACAATAGATTTAAGTTCACTAATATAATTAAAATATAGACCTATTTTTAGTTCCATTTTACTTGTAAATAAAACATGTAGATTTAGCTAACTTAAAATTAAAATCAAATGTAGTTTAGATTTATGGACATTACGCCTTGAATGCATTTTTTATGTATTTTTTCATGGATTGATTGCCTTAAGGTTAGATGGATGGTCAATGAGGGTTTAATAAAATTACATGTAATTAGGGAGTAAGATAGTAATTCAAAATAATTTTAAATGAACATAAGACTAAAAGAAGTTGGTATTCCGTATCCAGAACTTTTGGTTGTGGTGCTAGCTTGTATTAAAAAATCGAGTTACCACCACCTTCGATTTGTCCCAGTTATTACCTTGAGCGGCGACTCCTCATCTCCACGCTATGTCTTTGTGATGTAGTAATATGTTCCTTAAAGCCCTGAGCTCAAACAGTGTTGCGGTTGCAATAAATCTGGACGCACACTAAATTCCGCCGTCTACAGATCCACATCACTTTTTGATAGGAAACTTTTAAATCAACTTGCAAACTGAGGTTAGCATTTATGATTGTCGAAAGGTAATTACAATACAAATTATATAACATTTATAACCAGATCAAGGTAGCTCTTGAATCTCAGACAAAGATTAGTAATAGTCTAGCTCTAAAACTTTCTGCATTGTCTCTTAAAGTTCAATAATTAAATCTAGATTTTAGCTATAAAATGTATTGCTTTTCTGTCAATTTTCTCATCTTCAAAATTCATTAATTATTAACTCATACAACAGCTTCTCCTAAAGCATTTGCTAGTTTCTCTATTTGCAAGAAATCGAAGTAAAGCATAGTGTTACGTAATCAGTGGAACTTTAAGGCCCTTTGTTGAATGGGCCCTGCTTTATTAAAAGGGTTATCTTTGTGTAAGCTGCAAGTGCATGACAATCCCAAGGAGACATGACTACATGCAAATTAAAAATGATATTAATTACCAAAATCCAAATGGTAATTCTGCTAACGATGAGGCATTTGTTCCTCTAATGATGTGGCTCAGTTTTATTTTATTGCTTCTTCTTCTTCTTCTTGCCTTGTTATTGGCTTGCAAAAAGCTTCCAAATCCTTTGTTTCCTTTATATCTCCAAGCATTCATTAATGTATATATTCCATTAACATCTGAAATCTCATCTTCAAATCCATTACTTACATGCTTAAATATAAGATGGTAACTACACCACTCATCTCCATTATTAGAAAATGAAAGAAAAGCAAATACACAATAGTAATGCTTGCAAACACAACAAGATATAAAACAGTAATTGGTACTAGAAAATACTAACACAACAACTAGTTTCGATTTCTTGTCCTTCTGTTTTGCTGCCTCCTCTATGTCCCTCCAAATTTCTTAGCAAGCCATTCATGTTTTCTTCTTCTAGTAAACTCATTTCCAGCAACCACTCCAACTACCACCCCACTTGCGTATCCCATTGAAACTATCAACCAATTTACTTTGGATGAAGATCCTGAGGCTTCATCTTCTGTGAGAGATGGAAGCTGCACTTGTGGCTGCGATTTGAAGTTTCCGCATTGCTTTGTCCATGTTTCCACCCATAATCCTGGATTCCCTTCATATGACTTGGCATCGAAAGTGCAAAATTGATATCCTTGGGGTATAGGACCTGAAAGATGGTTGAAAGATACATCAAAAAATGAAAGGGAAGTGAGTTCTATGAGCTGCATAGGAATCTGTCCTGAAAGCTGGTTCTTGGAAAGGTCCAAACATTCCAATGCTTCCAGATTTGCCAAAGAAGATGGTATATGACTATTAAGATTATTGCCCGAAAGATTAAGCAATTGAAGCCCTTTAAGTTTTCCAATGATATCTGGAATCCCTCCTTGGAACTTGTTGTAGGAAAAATCTATGCCAAGGAAAATATTAGGGATCTTCTCATAATTCATTTCCAAACCTTTGTTGTACAGTGTCATTGTATAATCAAATGAGCCATAATATGCATAAAAATAATACCAATTTTCTGGTTTCAAATCTTTCTCCATGTATGCCATCCGGCTTGTTTTTATGACTCTCATAGCATTCCATATGCCGAAGTTCTTCGATGGCAGCTTTCCGCTAAAATTATTATGAGACAAGTCAATGAATCGAAGGTTGGAGAATCCAATGGGTCGAGATTCCTTGATTGCGCCATGAAAACCGTTAGATCGCAAAATCAGAACTCTCAACCCTGGAAGAATTCCTAGCCAGGAAGGGAAAGTATCAATTATTTGGTTGTGACCAAAATCAATGAACTCCAAATGTGAACAGTTGAGTAATGATTTTGGCAGATGGCCTTGTAATTGATTATGGCTCATGCTAATCATTTTCACTTGGCATCCATTTTTCCATGTTGGAGGAATGCTTCCGTGAAAGTTATTTCCTTTGAGATCCAATACCGAAACGGAATCACTGAAATTGCCTAAACAATGGGGAAGCATGCCACTCAAATTGTTGAAGGACAAATCAAGAATTTGAAGAGAACTCGAATTGCAAATGGAAGGTGAGACCTCCCCTGACAATTTATTGTGAGAAATTAGGTAGTCAATGGTGGATGATGGTGGCAATGGGAGAGGTCCTTGCAGCATATTATATCTAAGGTCTAATGTACGTAATTGAGCCAAGTTTTGAAAAAAGATTGGATCATGCTCGAAACCAGTCAAAAAGTTATGAGAAAGGTTCAAGTAGTCCAAAGTTGTTCCTAACTTAGACATCCATGAAGGAATTTGGCCAGTAATGCTGTTGGAGGAAAGGTCCAGAAACTCCAACTGATGTTGGTTGCGCAAGAAGTTGGGAAAGTCAAAGAGATTGCAGGATGCCAATCCTAAGATAGATGGAATACTAATATTTGAAGTAAGAGTTTTGGTGATGAATGACAAATTATTGAATGACAAATCCAATACACCTAAATTTTTGAGCTCAGAGAATATGGCCAACTCAACAGTACCGACCAACTTATTTGAATGCAGCTTGAGACTTTGGAGACTCTGAAGATGAGATAAATTGGAAGAAATTGGGCCTTCCAAGTTATTAAATGAAAGGTCCAGGTTAACTAATGAGGTAAGATGATGGTTACGCTGAAATGGAATTGGACCAGACAATTGGTTGTTGGACAAATCTACATCACTAAGCTGGGTCAGATTCAAAAGGCTTGCCGGGATTGGACCACTAAGTTGATTATGGGACAGAGACAATTGTGAAAGTTGAGTGAGGTTCATGAGCGGAACGAAGATCTCACGATTCAAATTGATATCAAGCAGGGACAAAGAGGTGAGCTTGGTGAGCTTACTGATCCAAGATAATGAAGAAGAAGAAGGAGAAGTTGGGTTGAAGTGGTTATAGTTTAGGCTTAGAGAAACAAGCTTTGCAAGATTACCGAAAGACGATGGAATCTGATCGGTGAAGAAGGTGCTATCATAGATGTCAAGTTCTCTCAAGTGGACAAGATTTCCAATTGAAGAAGCGAATTGGCTGCTGAAATTGCAGTTCTCTATCCTGAATAGCTTCAAATGAACCATGGCTCCAACTGACGAAGGGAGCTCTCTGGCGAAATTGCAATTAGATAAATAAACTTCTTCCAATGAACCGAAACTTCCAATTGAAGCAAATATCTCTTCACCAACATTCGTTCCAGAGAGGCCCAATGACTTGAGTGGAATACTACTCCTGAAATGGAAGTCAGGCAAGTGAACTGTAAGATCTTGATTATAACTGAGATCGAGTATCTTCAGATTTGGGAGCTGGAAAATAGCTGTAGAAAATTCACCAATCAATCCACATCCATCAAGACGGAGAGATTCTAAAGATGAGAAATTTGCAAAGAAATCAGCTGGTACCCTTAAAAAAATATTCACGTATGAGAGATGAAGTTCCTTCAAATTAATCATGTGCTGAACTAGACCGCTCAAACCAGAAGGCTTAAGGAGCTTCAAGTCACCATAATAATCAGATAGATAGAGGTGAACCAAGGTGGATAGATTAGAGAGTTGTGGTGGGATTTGGCCAGAGAATACCGAAGAGGAGAGGTCGAGGGAAACCAAGGTGGATAGATTAGAGAGTTGTGATGGGATTTGGCCAGAGAAGTATGAAAAAGTGAGGTTGAGATGAGTTAGTCTTGAGAGCCTGCCTATTTCGGGTGGTATATGAGAATATATGTCGTTATAGGCAAGATTAAGCCTTTGCAGGTGAACAAGGTTGAAGAGGGTGCTGTTGGAGTTGAGAGTACCCAAGAGACAACTGTTGCTGAGGTCCAAGCTTATGACATGATTGGTATTAACATCACACAACACACCATCCCAGGAGCAGCACTCATCACCTCTTTCTCCTAATTTCCATGTTTCAACTTTTGCATAGCCAGAATAGTAAGGAAGGCAATTATTGGTGCTGACAAAGCTATACTTGAATTGCAACAAGGCAGACCTCTCATCATCGTGGCACCGTGGATGTGGGATAGAATAAGAAAATGGTATGATGAAATGACAGAATATGAGTATGGAAACAAAGAAGACACAAATAGAAGATGAAGAAGAAGATGACTCCATTTTAAAAATTATTAGTTTTTTTTAGAAACACTGTTATGAGTTGCGAGAGTATACAAATAATAAGACATTTAATTATTTATAGTAATATTATTATATAAGATGATAATATATTATTATTTTTACTTTTTTTTTCAGAAAAATTGAAAAGAATTATTTTACAAATTATTGTTAATTTTTGAATTAGTCTCCAAATATCACATCTATAACTCCTAGCTAGAGAAATTAATGCTCCATACATTATTTCTAGGATAGGAATTTTTTAGTCTTTGCCAAAGACACTTAACTGTAGATGAACAGATCAATAGATCAGGAAACACCCAGAATTTATTTGGATGAAATCTCGATTGTCGATAGTAAATTTCTTAGTCATTTAATGAGTTTACTTCAAAATATATGTATGGATTGCAAGGGCATTGGACCACCTACTTTTATTGGCTGATTAGTCTGTTTGGTAATAAAGTGTTGAAATAAATGCATTTCAAATAATTTACAGGTATAGAGTTTAAGATATCTAAGATTTATATGAATTTTCTTGACAGATCTAGGTTTGCATTTAATAAAGATAATTTGTTTGAAAAAAGATTGTAATTTGGAATGAGGTTGAATTATAACATCAAATTGGTGTTTGATATCAAATGACCTTTACCGCTCTTCGGAGTCCTGTCCGAATCAAGCGGGGATTAGTTTGAATGTGGTACGAGTTTAAATGTGTCTCCCACAGTTGAGATCTTCCTAGAACAACGCGTGCGGAAAGAAAAAAAGATAGTTTTTTACTCGCATAATGCACAAGAACATATGATTATTTTTTTAGTTGAATGATATTTTTGATATGTTCATAAAAATTTAGTGGAAATTATTACATATTCACTATGTGTTTATTATGATATTAAAATAGAAATTTTTTATAAAAATTTCATAATCTGAATTTTAAAATACTTTGTATTGTATAGATATTATAAAAATAATGACAATAAAACTCTTCAAAGTTACCATTTTATTACATATGATTATACATTATCAGGCTATTTGGTTATGAATCAGCAATATATAATGTAAGACACATTTTTTGTTAGTAATCAATGGTGATAAATGTTACAAATAGATATTTTCAAAATAAATTTATATTGTAAAATTAATTTTTATCAAAAGAATAATTGACACATACAATATAGCAATAATTTGCAATTCTATTTGACTATCCATATATGTAGTCATTTTAAAATCATGAATATTGAAATCAAAAGGATGAACAATTTATTAAACTTTTAATTTATTATTATTAATGTTTTTAATAAAATCTCATTATTTAGATATTTCACTAACAATATATAAATACTATATGCTCTAGTTTTTTACATAAAACAGTATCAATAATCATATTCTTATAAATGAATGCCCTTTAAATATTAGAATATTTTATTTAGATTCTTATTGTTTATTGTATTACATTTTTTGTCTATTAATTTATTAAATAATTAATTATGGATAACATGGTTTAAATCTTGATATAAGACGTGTAAATGATTGATTCTTTTATTATGTTGCATGCTATAGGATATATGCTATGTCTAGTTTTATTAAAGGATTATTTTTGAATTTTTACTAAAAATTGTTTATTAGTCAATTTAAAATATAAGAAATTGTTATATATAAATCAATAAATTTTTTGACAAAATTTTGAAGTAAAATATTTAAATATAAAAATTGAAATATATTAGACAAATAATTAATTATTGGAGAACCACTAGATATATTATTGCTGTAAATTTGTGTATTTAATGTATGTTATTTATTATTTTTTCTAAACAATTATTTTTAAGTATTCCAATTTGTTACATTATAAAATTATATTTGAAACTTGAATTTTAGCTAAGTTCAATTAAAGTATATATATAATGAAAAAAATTAAAAAATTCAACAATTTTATAATAATTGGGCATTTAATATTACAATTAATTCTAAGCTTATATAATTAAGTAGTCACTTATTATGTAGTTATTTTTTAATAAGCAATTCAAATTTACAAGTTACATTTACATAGTCTTAATTTAGGGTTTTTATATATATCTACCATGAACTAATGGCTATTTTGCAAATCTATCCAAATTTTAAAATTGTTGCGAATTGACATATGAACTTTTCGAACTAATGCAAATCTATCCTCGGTCAAAATTGATTGTTCTAGTGCTGATGTGGAATCGCTAACGTGTGCAACTACTAACACACGTGGAAATTAATAAAGAAAAAACAAAAACCTTTCAATACTATAATCAAAACTCAGTGTTTTGTTCAACTAAAATGGTACCACATTTGGAGACAAAATTTTCTTTACCGCATTTGGCATTATCTGGCTTCATGGGCATGTTTTCAATAAGATCATATGCTTCATCCAACAAACCAATACTGCTCAACAAATCAACCATGCACCCATAGTGCTTAATGCTAGGCTTAATGCCTTAATCATGAATCATGCTCATAAAGAACCATTGACCCTCATCTATAAGCCGAGCATGATTGCAAGCACGTAGCACTGCCGTGAAGGTTATCTCATCAGGTCTTGCTTATTTGGTTCCCAAGTTTTGTATTAATTGAAATATAGTAAGAGCCTCCTGTGTATAGCCCTATTTTGCAAATGCATTGATCATGGTTATCAAAGAAACATGACTTCTCTGTTGCATCCACCTAAAACCTTCATACACTTCTTCAATCAAATGACATTCCTCTCCATCATCTCATTAAAAACCCTCGTTGCCCTATCAACATCTTCGCACCTCATATACCCAGCAAGCATGGAATTCCAACACACAACATTTCTGTCACCCATATTATCAAACACACGGCGTGCATACTCAACACCGCAATTATCACCAAACATGCCATACAAATTAATCAATTCATCTTCACAAACATGTTTGAGCAATACCCATTTACCAAAACGCTCCCATGAACCTGTTGTCCCTCTCTTAACAACCCTAACCTCGTGCAACCACTCAAAAGGAACGAATAAGAATTTTTCATTTTGTGCTGTCATTGGATGGTGCTTTGTTAAAAATAATTGTTGGTGGAGCATTTTTGAGTGCAATTGGAAGGGATAAGAACAATCAAATGGTCCCAATCTCCTGGGCAGTAATGTTGGCGGATGAATGTTCTTGGAGATGGTTTATGACACGGTTGTTTGAAGAGTTACAAATAATTGATAGTTTAGGTTGGACCTTCATCAGTGATCAATAATGGTTGGACCTTCATCAGTGATCAATAATGGTTGGACCTTCATGAGTCTCAGAGCCTAACATAATTGATGAAGAAGAAGAAGAAGAAGTGAATCACACGAATTGATCCCTTTTAGAACCCTAATAACGTGAAAACTATTGACATAAACGGTACCGTTTTAGTGTGTTTAAAACGGTGAGTTTTGAAAGTTTCACTTTTCTTTTTTATTAATTTCCACGTGTGTTAATAGCTGCACACGTCAACAATTCCATGTCATCACTGGAACAACCAATTTTGACCAATGATAGATTTGCTCTCGGTAGAAAAATTCATGTCTATTCGCAACAATTTTAAAATTTGGATAGATTTGCAAAATGGCCATTAGTTCATGGCAAATAAATATAAAAAAAACCCTTTAATTCATAATTGATTAGTCACTTAATTTGTTGCAATTAATGTTAATTTTAAATAATGAAATTAATTAGTTATTATTTAATTAAATTTTAATATATAACTAATAACCATTTACATATGTCAATTACGTTTATATTATTTGAATTTATAATAAATTAGGCATTTGTTGTTATTATTAATTTGAATGTTACACAAATAATTAGTCACTTATTATCTAATTAATATTTTTTATTTTTAATTAATAATAGGTTAAATTATATAGCTACTTTTATATTGTTTTAATATTTACATAAATGTAAATGTAGGCGGTGGGGTTTAATGCGAGTCCAAGTGTTTGGCGACCATGACACTGTGTGGGTTCAAGGCCTACTAGGAAATACGAAATAGGCTTTAGAGCCCCAATTGGAGATGGAGTCACCACTCGAATAAAACCCGGGACACATAGTACGGCAACTGAATTCCACGAAGGTTCTCAAAAGCTGTCCTCAGAGAAAGGGTTCAGGAACTGGGTATGGGCTTTTGGAATGCCCACCTAACCTTGTAGCTGGCCTCCATGTGTGTATTGTATTTTTATTACCTTTGATTATTAAATTATTTCCTTAACATGCAAATTGTAATTATTTTTATGTTGTCAATCCAGATTTGCACATTAGTCTATTTTCCTGCTCTTAAACTCATCACTACAAATAATAATTCACAAAAATATATAAAAGGGGCAAGGATTAGGGATTACAATATGTCACATAATTAAAATGGCAATAAAATGGAAAGCATAATAAATAAGCTTGAACATAATTAGGGGATTAATGCTTAGATGACTAAAAGATCATCTTAAATTCCAACAAAATTTAGTATTAATCATCGATGAACAAAAATATCCTATAAAACAAAACCAACTTATTAGTTTTAATTGAATACAAAATAATTGCGAAATAAATAAATAAATACTAAATTATAACAAATATCATGATCATCGCATGCAATATTATGTTACAACATGAATTTAATACATAAAAAACACAAACTATACAAAAATGAGCACGAGAAATCAACACCACTTTGAGCACACCTCCCCCTCGTAAAAGACGTCGGCTCTTCAACATGCACATAGGAATTTGAAGATTTCTTAAATCCTAAGTAATTCAAAACTAAATGCAAATAAACAAAAGTTTGTGTAAATTAGCTAAGATTCACAACTAATAATCAACAACTCACATGATCATGCTCTAAATATAGCTTCAAATGAACAATAACCAAGAAAACAAGTAAGAAAACTAAGAAATGAAGTTTTATAGTAGAATTCAAAATTCAAAGCTTGAAAATGATAACTCTTACTAATTAAACCACGTTTGATGCTCCTAACTCAGCCCTCAGAGCTTGGTTTGTTGACTCAAAATTCTCTTGAATGCAAGAACTCCTCCTTTCTTCTCAAGAGAGTGAACTCTTAGGCTAAAACTCTTTTTTTTCTTCTTATTTTTTTCTCAAAAATGTTCTCACTCTTTTTTCAAAGCTCAGAACCTTTACTTCTAAACTAGTTTAGCCTCCCTTTTAAGCTTCCCACCTTTTTTGCCATTTTTCATTCCTAAGCCAAGAAAAAACCCACTCATCTCTCATTATTTGCACATCTTTTTTAGCCTTATTTTTGCCTCAAAAGTCTTCCTTTCACACCATAACTTCATATCAGAGATATGTGGGTCTGCCCTCATGTGTAATGTAACAAAAAATGGCATTTAATGTTGCATAGGTCGATTGTGAAGAGGTGACGCCTCTCACCAAAGTCCCAGGCACAGAGGCATCACCTCTTCGATGAGGTGAATGCCTCTTTAGCCTAAACTTGTGCTAGGCTTATGGGCTTACTTTGGGACTTGGTTTTTGGGCTTGGTTTCAGTCTTTTGGGCTCAATTAGGTGTTTTAAGCTTCAATTTGACATTTTGGACTTTTGAGTCCCCTCTGAAAAAGATTTTGGATTTCTCTTGCATTCAAAATTTATTCTACCTCATATCGAGCTTCTGTTACGGACCAATCACTCGTGTGCACATCCATCGTGAGCGGCAGAACACCCTGACGTATGATGAGGTATAATACCTGCAAACATAATTATAATCAATAGCATGTTTGTTAATCAAATTCATTCACTTACTAGCTTATTTTCATAGTTGTACCCAGACTTGTAGGGCCTCCACTGTCTAAGAAGAGGGTCCTGCTCTGAGGACCCGACTATAGAGTTTGGTACCTTGGTGAGAGGATGCATCACTGGCACCTGGGTGCTCGAGTGAGATGACCACCTCTTCCTCCTCCTTGTGACATTTTCTGGACACACTTATTGAAGGGAGATGAGCTTGATTGGGCCATCATAGGAGATGATGCAGATGAGCATTACGAGAGGAGAAAGTTTTGATATTTGGACTTTGCTCGGACTCATCTCCAACAGAGGGTGCCTCTATCTACATCTACATCTCAGGTAAGCATATGATTCTTATGAATATATAATTGCACGTTTTCACCTGTAAATGTCATTTCCTTAGCCTGATTTTCATTTTCAGGCACCAACTAGGGGATAAGCACCTCGTCATAGGCCTACTACATAAAGGATACCTCCTCAGTGCCCCTGTATTATGCCGAGTGGTGAGGGTACTTCTACTAGAGCATCACCTCATGCTAGAGAGGCTTCCAGCTCTAGTTCTAAGATGGTAGCTGATAGGCTTGCTACCCCTCCAGACTTGCTGACTCAATGCTAGTTACCTTTAAGTGAGTTGTCTCGTCAATTCCTGACATTGGACACAAGCTTAGAGTCAGTGTTCATTTCAAAGGCCTCGAGATCAGGGAGAGTATATATACATGGTGATCAAGGCCCAACGGGACTTTCTGATGAGCATGACACAGTAGTGGAAGGTAATAAGCATTCCCTATACCTATATGTATGCATGCATTTATGATTATTTACCTCTCATTGTATTTTGATAAGATCGAGATGAAACTAGTCATGCTAGGAACACTGCACTCAAGTGTTCACTGGCTGCCCTTTAAGTTCATGATGATGAGGAGGATGATAAGGTTAGTGATGGCGAGGAGGAGGAGAGCACTGGAGAGGAGGAGCAGGCTAGTGAGCACGATGGAGATAGCAGCGAGGATAATGGAGATGAGCACGCTGATGATCCTCCAGATAAGGGAGATGATCATGAAGATGATGAGGCTGGGGATGATGCTTAAGAGATCATTTTAGATGCCTCTTACATTAGGATCATTTTTGACATTCTAAAATATTGATTCTTTTTGTATGAATTGGTCTTTTATTCTAGGATTTTCATATTTTGCTCTGAATGAATGTTATAGAGTTTAAAACTTACTCCGACTGAACTTTAAATGAATCGAAGAAGTTTGGGCTTTGAAAATTCTCCTTTATGATAACTGAATTTTGCATTTACAATACAATTCTTCGTAACAGTATAAAAAATATGCCCTTTTCTGTTGAAGCTGCATCACCTCTTTCTGAATAGGTGACGTGATGATGCCTCAACATATAGAGGCATCGCCTGTTCATAGGGCCACCTTTTCAGCAGTACTCTACAGCTCATTAAATCTCTAACTTTCTATAATACCCGTAATACACACACCTACGCCATTTCTTTCCATTTCCTCTCTCCAAATAGCATCTTAACCTTCCAACATGACTAAAAGAAGCTTGAAGCAACTATAAATAATCCTAAAAAGCTTGGATGGTGGATTATTGGAAAAATTAGAGTCATTTCATCTATCAGCTTTCTGATTTTTGCATGCTAGGAAGATTAAATTCCATTTTCTCCATGTTCTTGCTCAATTCTAGGATCCCCAAAAACATGTCTTTAGGTTCAATACATTAGAGCTATGCCCCCTGTCAAAAGAATTTAAAGCTATCTTAGGCTCTCAAATTGATTCTGCTTGTCAAATTGCAGTTCCTTTAGTCGAAACCCCAGATTTATACTCCATCAAATATCAAATGGCTAGGCTGTTCAACCTTGCTCCTCAATCTTCCTTTCATCATATATTTGGTACTGAGGTTCTGATAAGCTCTCTCACTAAAGTTGTTGTGGCTATAGACAGCAATGAGGTTTATTGGCCTCAAATGATCGCCCTTTGCCTATATGCATAGTTCTTGCTTGTTTCCTCTTCTGGCAACTGTGATTCAAAAGTTCTCCATATCTTGGACCAAGTGGAAGCAGGCCTCAACCATTTTCCTCTCATTTTGGCAGAGACCATCATTAGACTGGGCAATTTCTCAGAAACTAAGCGATTCTTTGGGAGTCCTTCATTGTTGGAGGTCAACTTGGCCCTTTTCTCTCTTCATTTTCTGCTTTACTATCATTTCATTCATTCATCATCTTCACAGGGATGGTTTCATGAAAAATTGAGGTTACTCGAGCCTCTCAGGGACATTGCACATTATAAGGCCAAACAGTGTTGTACAAGAAGACTTCACCCTATCCCAGCAGATATTCAGAGCTGGTTGTCGACATTGTTTGACACCATGATTTAGTGGATGTGCCCTTGGTGGAGATTGTAGCATGTGACCATTCGGTCCTACACCTACTGCGTTCCCTTAGCTGGTCTTCGTTCTACCACTTTCTACAATTTTGGTTGCCTTTGTCGACAATATGGACAAAAATAATTGATTGTGGAGCCAGTGCATGAATTTGAGCCAGGGCCTCTCTCTCAAAAATTTTTGGATAATTTTGTTGCAACCTGGCCTCATAGAATCATTCAAAGGTACATTGACTATGATGGAGATAATTCTACTAATGACCAGTACAAGGCATAGATCCAGTTACAGTAGACAGAGAATGATGAGTTTTTGAAGAATAAAAGGACAAGGGAGCTGCAGGGATCAAGTGCCCAAGGTGTTCAATAGAAGAAAAGAAAGCAAAATTAGTTTATGAATTTTAGTCTTTATTTCCCTTTTTGTTGGATGGAATTTCTTTATTTTAGTGAAGCAATTTGTAATAAGCATATAGTGCAATGTTCAACAATAATAAAGGCAATCCATTCCATTTAATTTAAGCACAAACAACTATACATTTTGCTTCTTACATATCTCATGTTGTTAATTTAAGCACAAACAACTATACATTTTGCTTCTTACATATCTCCTTGCAAGTTTTCTAACTAACTATTTTTCCTCTCTCTCTCCTTTTACATGCCCTTAAGTTTTGCCTGGACCGCCTCTTTCAAGGTTTTCAATTCAGTAGGACTTTTATTTATTTTTTATTTTTTGTCTCTAATTTTTTCTTGGACAACCTCTTTTGAGGTTTTCTCTCGAGCGAGACCTTACAAAAAGTATTTCTTAAGCTTGTATAGGTTGATTTTAAAGTTAATTAAACCTAAATTTAATTTTAAAGGCCTATTTTATTAGTGAGTTAGACCTACACGTGGGCTTGGGGCCCAAAACGAATCAAAATAACAAACAAACACAAAATAATAAAAATAAAAATAACAAATAAAAAATAAATATTCTGTGATATTTCTAACCCCAATTTTAATTACATACAACCTAAATTAATCTAAAGCCACCATTGATTTTAATTAAAATTTACCAAATAAACCTAATTTACTAATTGATTTTAAAATGCAGGAAAAATAAAGATTTCACTATATTCCCACTAATGGGGCTATTACAACAACTACTACTGAAAAATTGAAATAAATTAAAATAAAAACCCAAAGCTTAGATAAAATAAAATAATAAAAATAAATAAACCTAAAGGGAATTACACAAAATAGATATATGATTTAATCCATGGATCTTCATGCTTGGCCTTGTCTCCGTCCCTCCATTTAAGTTACTCCCACCATCATGAAACATAAACAAACAAACAAAAAAATAAATCAATCAAAAAATAAGATCAAATAAAAAATAAAAATAAAATAAACCAAATAAAAAAAAAGAAAGGAGTAGAAGAGTAAGCAGTTTGATGGATGTAGTATTAATTTCCCTCAGAAGGTGATCACCATTGATGAAAGCTTGCGGCTTTTGTTGTGTTTGTCTGTGATTTTGATTTATTTGGATCTGATTCATGGCTAAACTTCAAAAAAGTACGTGAAAATTAAAGAAAAATGGGTGTATTTTTGTTGACGGCTAAGAATCAGAAAAATAGAGAAAATAAAGAAAATAAAAAAACCCTAGCCTCCCCCTGTGAAAAGAAAAATACGTATATATATGGATACAACTCTGTAACTCTAATCTGATTACAGGACAAAAATAAAATAAAATAAATTATTTTTTATTATTTATCTAAAAAAAATTAATTTATCCACACATTTATCTAATAAAATAAAATATTTATCAAAATAACAACTAATCAAAATCTATGGATAAATAAAAAAAATAAAATAATATTAAAAAAATAAATAAAAATTTACCCAAAAAAAAAGGCTGAAGTGGCCTATTTCCGACCGGAAATTGGCTATTTCCGGTCGGAAATAGCCAAAGCCAAATTCAAATTGCTAAGGAATAGGTCATACAGCCCAATCCTTACATTCTTTTTTTTTTTAATTTTTTTTTGAAAATTTATAAAAAAATAATTATATATATATTAAATAAATAAATAAAATTTTAAAATAAATTACAATTTAGTTCAAAACCAATAAATCAAATCCAATTAATCTAATTTCACAGTCTATTTTCATCATCGGGTCCTCTGTCGCATCTATACTCTAGTCATCCCGAAATTGGGTGCTTACAAATGCCTTATTAGTTTGGCATCAAAGGAAATTCCATAGTTTGCATATATTGTAAATTATCTTATGAGTGGTGTTCTTCCTTATAGGTTGGATTATAGACAAAGGAAGAGATTCTTGCATGATAGTAAATTCTACTATTGGGAGGAACCATTACTTTATAAGAGATGTCCAGATGGTTTGATAAGAAGGTGCATTCCTCAATATGAAGTTCAAGATGTTTTGAGACATTGTCACTCCTTGGATGTAGGTGGACACTTTGGTACATAAAAAACAATATCTAAGGTACTTCAATCTGGTTTTTAGTGGCCTACATTATTTAAGGATGCTAGAGATTTTGTGCTTACATGTGATAGGTGCCAAGGAATGGGTAATATTTCTAGGAAACATGAGATCCCTTTGAAAGGAATTCTTGAAGTTAAGCTTTTTGATGTTTGAGGCAAAGATTTCATGGGTCCATTTCCTAGTTCTTTAGGCTACAAGTATATCTTGGTTAATGGTTGGCTATGTTTCAAAATGGGTGGACGAAATACCAACCATTACTAATGATGCAAAGGTTGTTAAGAAGATGCTCAAGAAAATGATTTTTCCAAGGTTTGGTACTCCTACAACATTGATTAGTGATGGAGGTTCACATTTTTGTAATCAAGTGATAGAAGCTCTTTTGAAGAAATATGGAGTAACACACAAGGTTGCTACTCCATATCACCCATAAACAAGTAGGCAAGTTGAGGTGAGTAATAGAGAGATTAAATGGATTCTTAAGAAAATGGTGGCTTCTTCAAGGAAAGATTGTCCATTAAAGCTATATGATGCCTTATAGGCAGATAGGATAGCTTTTAAAACCCCAATTGGCCTTACACCCTACCAATTGATCTATGGGAAGTCTTGTCACTTGCCCATGGAACTTGAGCATAAGGCATATTGGGCAACAAGGGCTTTGAATTTTGATTTGAAGAAGGCGGGTAAGAAAAGGCTACTTCAACTTAATGAATTAGAGGAATTAAGAATGAATGCTTACAAAAATGCAAAGTTATATAAGGATTACACTAAGTTGTGGCATAATAAGCATTTAGCCAAGAAGGAATTTCATGAGGGAGAACTTGTTTTACTTTATAATTTGAAATTAAAATTGTTTCCCAGAAACTTGAAGTCGAGGCGGTCTGGTCCTTTCAAAGTTGTAAAGGTTCATCCTTAGGGAGCAATTGAAATTGCTAATGAAAAGGGGGGATTTTTCAAGGTTAATGGCCACCGTCTCAAGCCTCATTTGATTGGTGAAGCAATTGATTAAGTGACATCGATCCTCTATCTACACCTTAATTTGAGCAAGGTAAGGTCAAGCTATAGGCCATTAAATGTAGCAATGTATCAACATTTTTCTATTTTTATTTATTTATTTTTGGTATATTATATTCATTTATTTTATGTTATTCTTTTAATTATTTTTGATTTTTTTTAACCACATTGAAGTAGTAGTAGTATTTATGATAGGAAATAATCAAATATATCCTGAACTATAGGTCAATTATCAATTTCATCCTAATTCCAAAGTTTTATCAATTTGCTCCTCCAACTTTCCAAGTTGTTCCAAATTTATCCAAACGACATTGAGCTTGTGCCAGAGCTAACGTGGCAAGCCAACGTGACATAAGAGTGACTGACATGACAAAATAAAAATAAAAACTTAATCAATTCTATCCTCAACTATAGACTAATTATCAAGCTAATCTTAATTTGACAAAAAAATTCCCACCTTAAAATCACTTTTAAGAACAAAATATTTTTTTTTAAATAAATTTGACCAATAATTTTCGCACTTTAAAATCACTTTTAAAAATAAAATATTTTTTTTCTAAATTATTTCAAAATAATAAAATGATTTTCTGTACTCAAAAAAATTTAAAATTAAATAAACATATTGGATTTTAAAAATATATAGGCTCTAATAATATAAAAAGATTAAAAGTTTAATTATATCAAAATAAACTTCAAGGAGATAATTAAATTTTGAAAATAATTT
>CATIWM010413654.1:0-12995 GCA_949671775.1 Mallotus repandus | reverse complement strand
AGTTATAAATGTTAGTGATAGCCCTAGATAAATTGTGTAATGGTCATACTTTGATTTAGTCATATTTCTATTTTATTAATAAAGAGGCATTTTTCATTATTACTGGCTAATTCTAATAATGTTCCGTGATTAGTTAATTCTACCTAAGGTCATTAAGTTAGTGACTTAATAGTAAAACTCTAAGATAATACTTGAATTCTATTCTAAAATATCTCTTGTTGATCATTGTTATGGGAACAATAATAAATAAAGACTAATATGAGGTTGACTGATGATTATATTTTATTGATCATGTATATAAGATATTGAGTCAAACTTATAGGTACATATTTAGAGAAATGATGTACTGGATCGATCCACTATGAGAATACTACATGGATAATTGTCATAAGTGATTCTCATAACAGTAGTATTATTTCAATCCTCTAACCTGAAATCACTATCGTTTTCTGCATAATAAATTTTATAGTTTGAAGCATTTTTACATCATCTTTAACTGGATGGTAAAACAGGTTGTGATTGGATATAAAATAAGTTATATGATGAATGTAAGTGATTGAGATGAAATTTGTGACTCAGTTATTTTGAGAAAATATAAGTAGGCCCGGCTCCTCGATAAGTTAGACTAAAGAGAAATGCATGGTCATGCTAGAATGAGTTGATAAAGAGTTATTAATATTAGATAAAGAGTTATCAATATCAATAATATGTTTGGACTATGTAGGGATGACATAAACCATGCCTTATGTTCAATCGAGATATAGCGTGACTAAAACTCTTAGATAATACTTGAATTCTATTCTAAAATATCTCTTGTTGATCATTGTTGTGGGAACAACAATAAATAAAGACTAATATGAGATTGACTGATGGTTATATTTTATTGATCATGTATATAAGATATTGAGTCAAACTTATAGGTACATATTTAGAGAAATGATGTATTGGATCGATCCAATACTACATGGATAATTGTCATAAGTGATTCTCATAACAGTAGTATTATTTCAGTCCTCTGACCTGAAATCACCATCGTTTTCTGCTTAATAAGTTTTATAGTTTGAAACATTTTTACATCATCTTTAACTGGATGGTAAAACAGGTTGTGATTGGATATAAAATAAGTTATATGATGAATGTAAGTGATTGAGATGAAATTTGTGCCTCAGTTATTTTGAGAAAATATAGGTAGGTCCGGCTCCTCGATAAGTTAGACTAAAGAGAAATGCATAGTCATGCTAGAATGAATTGATAAAGAGTTATTAATATTAGATAAAGAGTTATCAATATCAATAATATGTTTGGACTATATAGGGATGACATAAACCATGCCTTATGTTCAATCGAGATATAGCGTGACTAAAGAACTATAATACATGCTGTGGATTAGGTTATGTCAAATTATCAACCTTCACACAACTTGGGTATTCATGATGTTTTGCTAGAGGCCACTTATGACTTATGAGCTAAAATAAAAATTTTAGGTTCATTGCCAACGTTGTGTGAACCTACAGGGTCACACACTTAAAAGAAGCCCAAAGCCAACTTGGGTTAATTAACCCAATGATAATCTCTCTAAAAGAATAAATAAATAAATATATGTGTATATAATTATATTTATATTTATTTATTTAAGGTAATTGTTATTTTAAATAAATTAGAAATTATTCTAATTTTGGAATTGGAATCAAAATAGAAAAGAAAGTTTAATCTTGCCAAAATATTTTGGTAAGTAAGTGGTTTGAGAAACCCTATATGAGATGTCTATATATACATACCTTATTCTAGGGTTTTCTATGCCATTATTCACCTCCTTCCTCACTTATTTAGAGAAAAGAAAATACATATAGAGAGAAAAAGAAATAAAGAGTTGTCTTTGAAAAAGGTGCTAGCACACCAATATTATTTTGGTCATATTGTTCATGTGGATACCAGTAGAGGACGTAACTTTATTGGCAGTGTCTCATTCCGATAAGAAAGTACGAAAAGTTCGAGGTAGGGCGGCACCGGTGTGAACTCCCTCTCTTCCTTCCAATATTCTTATCTTGAAATTGTCTTGATAAGTTATGGAAACTCTCTCAATTGATTTATTTGAATTACATGGATCCTATAAATGAGTTTTGTGATTAAATTTTTTAATTTCTGCTGCATTTTGCATCATGAAAACCCAACAATAAATTGTCAATATAACCTTATAATATTCACTCATTTTAATTAAAATATAAAAATCTTTTATTTATATGCATAGTTTTGAATAGTGTCGATTTAATATTAAAATAAAATTTACATTTATATGATCAAGCTTTGTTAGTTATTTTATTATTAATTTTAAATTTTTACAATATAGAATTCACAATACTTTATAAATTTATTATTGTTGTAATATGATTTTTTTATGATTTTATAAATATTAAAATATGTTTAAATTTTTGTTTAAGTTATTTTAACCCTGGATTTCGATCCGCTCGCCCAAAAATCGTCTAATACTTAAACTTGGGTACGTTTATACATATTACCCTGGGAATATTTGCAACCCTAGATTTTAATGTCAAATGCTCATGGTATTGGTGTTCCGTTGAAAATAGATAATGCAACTACAACAGGCAAATTTGGTTATTATGCGCGAGTTTTGGTGGACATTGATTTATTTTCTTCTCTTCCTGAGACTTTGTTAATCGAACGTATTGGGAAGAGTTTCTTCATTGAGGTTGTAAATGAAAATCTTCTAGCATTTTGTAATATCTGCTCCAATATTGGACACAGTCCTTCATCTTATCGGTTGGGTAAGAAAATTGCAAACCTGAACCTACTCGATCAAAGCCTAAGAAAATAAAAGAGCCAAAATGCATTTGGAAGCCTAAAGTGAATTCTGCAACTAATGTTCCTATCGCCAATGCCTTCCTACAGCTGCAAACTGTAATAAACTCTGACATTCCTTCAAATGTTCAAGAGAATGCTCATTATGCTATTAACGCTTTTGATGTCACATGCCAATTTGCGTCTGATGTTGTGGTTGATCAATCAGTTTTACCCACTTCTGAACCAGTTCTGAATGCTGAAAGACATCAGGTTTTTGATGCACAAAATTTTCATATTATTGCTGGCCATGCAATAAACCCTCAAGATGACGCTTTAGGTCAGACGGTGACGGCGTTTAGTCAAGAACAGTCTGAAAATGTTCCAAATAAGATTATTGATCAGGGCAAACTTTGTTGGGCAGATGATGCGGAAATTAATGAGGAACTTTGGTCCACTGTCAGAAGCAGAAAATCACCAAATCCTAAAGATAATTTTAAGGTTACTCTCTCTAAGAGGGTATTTAAAAAACAAGAAAAACTGAACTTATGAAGGTGTTCTTCTGGAATTATCGCGGACTGGGTAACTTAAATACTCAACGCTTTTTTCGTTCTTTTTGTCATCAATTTTGTTCGGATTATATTTGTTTAGTGGAACCTTTGGTTATGTTTTCTTCTATTTCTCCTATGTTTTGGGATAGACTAGGTTTATCTTTACTTGCTCAAAATGGTTCTCCTTTGGCTTCGATTTGGGTGTTGGGTAAACCAGGTCTTCCTTCACCTTCTTTTTGTCATATTCATGCTCAACATATCACTATTGATGTTTTATATGATAATGTTTTGCAAAGATTTTCCTTTATTTATGGTAGTGTTTGGTGAAACAACATATTGGATTTATGGAGTGATTTACATTATGTTTCAGGTAATTATTCTTCCAAACTGGTGTGTTTTACGTGACTTTAATGCAGTTTTGGGAGCCCATGAAAAAACTGGTCGAGATCCAGCTACAGGATCTTGTTGGGATTGCAGAACCTTCATTGGTAGTTGTCTTCTTTTCGATATTCCTTTAAGGGAAGCTTTCTATACTTGGTGTAATGGCAGGACTGGTGCTAATCATGTTGATTGCCGTTTGGATAAGGCTCTAGGTAATTTGCAATTTTTTAATTGCTGGAATGATATTTCTTATTCTATTCTTCCTTATCACCATTCAGATCATTCTCTTGTTCTCCTTTAGTGTGGGGTTGGTGCTAGTGTGGTTTCTAGATTCCATTTTCAGTCTATGTGGATAACTCATCCTGGTCTTTGGGATTTGGTCAATAATTCTTGATTAGCTCCTATTGACTCTCTTCATCCTATACAGCTCTTGGCTGCAAAGTTGAAGTGCTTAAAGAGGGATCTTAAAATCTGGAATAAAGAGGTTTTTGGTCTCTTAGAGGATAATATTTCTCATGCTACCTCTCAGTTGCAAGATATTCAAGCTTATATCACTTCTCAGGGTTTTTCTAAAGATCTTCACATAAGCGAATTGCAGGCTCATGCAAATCTTGATCTTTGCCTTAAATAATAAGAGATTTTCTTTAAGCAAAGGAGCAGAGCAAAATGGCTAGAAGCAGGAAATCAAAATTCTAATTATTTCCATTAGCAATTTGCCAGAAGAAAGCCTAATCAAGGCATTCATCAACTCAAAATTGATGGTGTTATAACTGATTAAAAGCCTATTATTGAGCACCATATTATAGATTTTTATCAACATCTATTCAAGTCTGAGGCTTCAGTTTGCTCTAATATTGATTTCATCAAAATTGTGATTCCTTATAGTGTCACTGATGCTGATAACAATTCTTTGGTTCGTTGTCCCTCTATGGAGGAAATATGCGTAGAGTGATCCTAGTCTATATGGTTTCTCATGTATTTTTTAAAAAACTTTATGGAATGTGGTTAAATATGAGGTTTGTGCTGCTGTTTATAGCTTTTTTAATACAGGGTTGGTAACTTCAGGAATAAATTCCAGTTTTATGGTTTTAATTCCTAAAGTCATTGATGCCATTGCTATAGATCAATATTACCCTATTGTTCTTAGCAATTTTAATATCAAATTTGTTATAAAAATTATTGTTGATCGCCTGGCTGGTATTGCTATAAGAATAATTTCCTGTAATCAATTTGGTTTTTTGAAAAATAGGAATATCAGTGAGTGTATTTCTTATGCTTCTGAGGGAGTCAATCTGCTTAACAAGTCTTATTTTAGGGCTAATATGGCTATGAAAGTTAACATTAGAAAGGCTTTTGATACAGTTGATTGGATTTTTTTTTACTTGATGTTTTGGAAGCTTTTGGCTTCTCTTTGAAGTTCGGGGATTGGATTCTTAATCTTTTTTCCTCTTCGAGATTATCTATTTTAATTAATGGCTCTATAAAAGGTTACTTTCCTTGTTCAAGAGGTGTCAGGCAGGGGGATCCTCTATCCCCTCTTCTTTTTTGTATTGCGGAAGACTTCCTTAGTAGATTGCTTTCTCTTCAAATTGATCAGGGAGTTATCAAGCCTATGCTTCAGACTCGTGGAAATTATTTCCCAACTCATTTGCTTTATGCAGATGATGTTTTGTTATTTGGCAAAGCTACTATTCATAATATTTGAGCAATTAATGACACTTTTCAACTTAATGGATCTATTTCAGGCCAAGTGGTAAATTGGTCTAAGTTAGAGATTTTTTATGGTGTTGATATTTCTAATAGGCAGATTGATAAATTACATCATGTCATAGCAATGAGAAATGGTTCCATTCCTTTTGTATATTTGGGAGTGCCTTTATTTAATGGGACCCCAAAAAAGAAGTGGTTGAAGCCAGTAGCAGATAAGATTTGTAATAAATTTTTAAAATGGAAGGGGAGTACTTTGTCAATGGCAGGGCATTTAACTCTTATCAAATCAGTCATTACAAGCTCCTTTCTTCACTCTTCTGCAATTTATAAGTGGCCTCAAAGCTTAATTTCTTCTATGGAATGTAGCATGCATAATTTTCTTTAGACAGGTTTGGTTGATACTAAGAAGCTTATTATAGTTCCTTGGCAAATTTGTTGCTTGGCTTTAAAGGAGGGTGGTATTTAGATTAAGCGGTTGAAGGAGCTTAATGAAGATATGTTAAGTAAATCTGCTTAGCATTTGCTTACTTCTGATGGTTTTGCAAGTTCAATTTTGCAGAATCATTTTCTTTATCCATCGGGTTTGCCTAAAGACACTTATTTTCAATCATTGATTTGGTCTTCCATTAAGTATATTTACTGTAATCTCCGGGCAAAAGTTAGATGGTTAATTGGCTCTAATAGCACGCTTACTTTTTTGATTGATGAATGGCTTATTCCATCTGTTACTAGTCAGCTGAATATTGCTCCTATTGAACAAAGAAAATTATATGCCCCCACACCTGATTTTTTAATTAATGACCAGTGCGGACTTCTCTGTTCAATAATTTAGATTTGGTTGCTAATATTGCTACTGTTAATCCCATTAAAAATGACTCAGGCAATTGCATTTGGACTTCGGCTAACGATGGTTTTCATTTGGTTAAATAGATGTATAGTCATTTGTGTAATTCAGATCAAGTGGTCCCTTAGAATTATTTCATTTGGAAAGAGTTTCTTCCGCCATCACGTTCTCTTTTGTGTTGGTGTGCAATTCATGGTTGCCTCCCTACAGATGATAATTTATACTTGAAAGGTATGTCCTTCTCTTCTAGATGTTCCTTATGTTTTGCTCATGTAGAAGACAAAGATCACATTTTTGTTAACCGCATTTTTGCTCAAACAATATGGCACTCTAATGCTTCACTTTTTGGCAAAAATATCCCACACTCGGGTACTTTGTTGGAGCTTATTTTGGCTGCTATGCAACATTCTTTTAGTCCCCAAGTAGCAGCTTTGTGGATTTTTGCTGTTATAAATACTATATGGTTGATTTGCAGCCATATTTGAGAATGAAGCTCCTAACATCCATCATGCTCTTATATTTCTTTGGTTTGTGATTAAAGACACTGGCTTTTTTCGCCATGGTCATATGCATAATTGCATATATGAGTTTCGAATTCTTAAGCTTTTGAGCATCGGTGGCATTCCTGGAAAAGCACCAAATATTGTCTATGTGGTTTGGCAACTTTCACTTGCTAATTGGATTAAGGTTAATATATATAGATCTTCTTTGGGAGCTCTAGGAGCTTCAGGCGTGGGCAGTGTTTATTGCACAATTGCTAGTTTTCCTCACAGCGCGTTTGCTTTCATCCTGGGAAGCAACTTTTCTTATTTTGCTGAAGTAGCAGCAGCGATTTACGCAGTGGATATTGCATGGCGAAAGGGATGGCACACTCTTTGGCTTGAATCTGATTCAGCTTACGTTGTTAAGCTTTTCAGAATTCGTTCTCAACAAGTTCCATGGGAACTTAAGCACCGATGGATTAAATATCTGCATTTTACTTCTCAAATGACTTTCAGGGTTTCACACATATATAGAGAAGGGAATGCAACTACTAATTTATTGGCAAAGCATGGCAACAATGTTTATGCTCCAATTTGATAGGATTCTACTCCTTCATTCGTTGATTCGGTCATTTGCAACAATTTTTGTAAATGTCCTAGTTATAGGTTTTGCTAAGGCCTATCAAGCTTCAGTTTCTTTGCTTCTTTTTTGTATGAATTCTATTTTTTATTTCAATAATATTTTTAGACAACAGAAAAATGATGCAAATGCTAAGGATGTGTCAACCTAGTTGAGATATTCGGGTGCGTTTTTTATTTCTGGCATCCAATTTTTTACTAAAAAAAAATTTATTTTAAAATAAATTATTTATTTGTAAAAAAGTTGTAATAATATTTTTATTATTTTAGTAGATTATAAAGTTAATTGAATTAGAAAATATATGTTTAAATAATTTTTTTTTGTGTATAATAATCAATTTAACCCTATTTGAACTTTAAATATAAATTTAAAGATCAAAAAGAAATTTGTCAACAAAAAGTAAATTAAGTCAAAATCTCAACTGAAGCGCGTATAATCATTGTTAGTACGAAGGTGTTTACAAGGTTAAATTTTACAAATTAAAATATTTATAAGATCAAACTTTAAGTAAAGAGAGCCAACAATTTTTTCGGTGCAAATTCATACGGTTAAGTATGTATTTGGCCTAAAACAAAAGTTGTTTTAATGCACCAATTGGCGGAAATGCTAGGGTCCCCTGCACCATTTCACCGGTTTGATTGACATAATACATTATTTTATATATATAAAAAAGAAGAAGCTGTAGATAGTTTCGGCTTAAGGGCCCCCAAAAAATGGGGTTATATATATATATATATATATATATTAGTATTTTGATAGATTTTAGTCCAAAAATATATTAAAGTATTTTGTATTTTATTATAATTTCTAAAAATTAATCATTTTATTTTCTTAAAAAATAAATTTAATTTTATAAATAATTATTTTAAATGTGTAAAATAAATTTTATTTAATGGTGATAAAATAAAAATATAAATGAAATAATAAAATAACAATGTGTTTTTAACATAATTTTGCTAATTATATTCATTAACTTCAAATACAAAGTTCTTAATCATAATCTTCTAAAATATAAACATTATAAATTTAATTTTTTTCTCTGATTTTTCTTAATTATATCTCCTTATTTTTCAAAATTTGCAAACAAATTATTTGTTAGATAATTTTTTTTTTCTATCTTCTGAGTTCCAATTAAAAAGTCTTACAAAAATTTATTATATGTTAATACTAAATTATTTAAAATTTTGTTTGATTTTAACAGTGTTTTATTTTAAAATTAATTAATATCTAAAAAATAGTTAAATTAATAATTTGACATCTTAAAAAAAAAAAAAATTCCCTCGGGCCAGAGATAGCTTTCAGCCAGCCCTAGCTACAGAGTTGCATTTGCAGCTCTGCCCTTGATGGATTCAACCCTTGCTGGATACAGCTTTTTATTCGCAGTTAAACTAAATTTTTTAATTACTAAAATTTTAATATGTATTAAAATTTAATTTGAAGGACTATTTTATTTGTTCTAATATATTTATAAACAAAATAAGATGTTTTTTGTTATTTATGAAAAATAAATATTTTAAAAGATACATAAATAATATTAATTTATTTTACAAACTAAAAGAAAAAACTCAATGTAATTTAATTAGAAACCTTATATTATTTAGTTTAATTCTGGATACAAAATAAATGTTTTGTTTGATTCAATTTTGTTGGTTTTAAACTCAACCAACCAAATGCACAAAGTTAACTATCTCGTGTTGATGAGGTTAAATGAATCTAAAACTTTTTTAAAAAATATAAATTATATATTAAAATTATATATAAAAAATTTAAAATAAATTATAATATATTTAATAAAAAAATTTTAGTGTTTTTTATAATTTAATTACAATATTTCAATTTTTATAGATCACAAATTTTTAAAAATTTGTAATTCGAAACACCAATAACTAATCCTGTGAAAAATAATACACGAGAGAAAGACAAAAGAGAAAGTTAGCGAGCAAATGAGCAGAGGAGAGGCCTGCTACTCGGTTAAGATTTAATGATAGCAACCCAGTAGGATAAAGACATAGAGGAGAGGGTTAGTTTTTATATAAATCAAACAAGAAAACGGTCCCTGGCCCTGCTGCTTTTGATGGCATGCACAGTTTTGAAGGCAAAAAAAGAGAGTAAAAGAATCAAATAGAAAGAAATAGAGAAAGAGGAGGAAGATGAGAATGGTTATGGTATTTGTAATCAGACCTAGAAATGTTGCTAATAAGGCAAAGGTTTATGTCCCCAGAGTTGGACTTCAACTGTATAGTGTCGATCCATGAATTTTCTTTTACAAATTTCACTTGCGAGGAATGAATTTTTTGCCTCCTCAGTTGTGTTTAGGGTAAAACAAATTCTTAATTATGTAAGTAAGAGGATTATTAATTATCATTATTATTTTAATTGAAAATTTTCTTCTACTCTACTATTGAAAATTTTCTAAGCTAGTTGCTTAGAAATGCGTGTGCTTTTTGTTTTGTTATCCTGATGAGCAGTGGAGTGGAGGAAATGGAGAAGAAGAAGAAGAAGAAGACTGATTTCAACGTGGCAAAAAAATTATTGACCTTGACAATTTATAGCCAACTCCTGCCACATCAGTATGAGTACATCAGATTATTAACCAGTGTTCTAAATTGTAAATTTTTAAAAATTTATGTTTCAATATGTTAGAATTGAAATATTATGGTTAAATTGTAGAAAATGCTAAAGGTCAAATTTTTTTTATGTAAATAATTCTTTAATAAAAATCATGATTTTCTTTTAATAATATATTTTTTTTATAATAAATCATAAAATAATTTTTTTTTATCTTTTAGCACAAATTAGCAAAAAATCCTAAGATTTGTCAATTTTTATCATTTCGATTTCTGTACTTACACTCTACTTTAACCTAATATATGTATTATATATACATATATTCCACTTCAAAATGAAGAATATATATGTATCATTTCGATATCTCGATCTACTTACACTTAAACCGGTAAATAACCTAATTTATGAGTACTTTCTACCTATAAATCATATTTTAAACCATAACTGATAACAAAAACCCATCTTAACAAATCATATATTCAAATTGGTTTTTTGAAGTGGATTTTGGAAAGATTGCTCATCTTATTAATTTTAAGCTGTTCCCAATATCAATAGGAAATTCGTAGAACCTTTTTGGACTTTAAATTTTTTTAATTTTTTTATTTGATGTGTCTTTCGTATTTTATGACCTGTTACTCATGTATGGGTGAGTGATGTACACTTTCTTTACATAAATCTTTAATTGTGAAAAATGTGTTTATATGCTAGGTTTTAGGCAAATTGAAATGTTAAATTGGCAAAAAAATAAATAGAGGTATTAAAATAATAAAAATTGATAAGTATAAGGGGCTTCATATGTCTCAAGCCTATATATACACACTATTAGCACTCCTTTAAGACTTCAAGAAATTATCTTATATTTTTCCACTTTATATTATCATTATAGTAGAAATTTCAATAATATAAATGGAAGTACTAATAATATTTTGTAAAAATAAGTTTCAAATAATTATGATTTTTGTATTTTTTTCACGATAATGTTTTAGAGGGCAAGTTTTTGCATTTCAACATATGTTCAATTTTTTTTCTAAATTATTGGTGTCTAAATTCATTGGAAAGGAACTAATATGGTTTGATTTGGATTCAATTTTTTTAATTATACCTATATGCTTTTTATTTTTGATACAAGCAAAGTGAATTTTGATTATTTTTCAAAGCATAAACAATAAACTCCATCCCTTATTTGGTTCAATTTCATTACGAGATTCATTATATTTTTAAATAAATTTTAAATAAAATTTATTTGTAAATGAATATTTATTAATAAAGTGTGTTTGATTTAAATGAATATTTATGAAATAAATGTATTTAAAAATCCTAAAAATTAGGTTTAATTATAATCAATTTCATAAAATTAAAAATTAAAATTTCAAAAATAAATTTAGTAAAAATTTCATTTTAATCAAACACACTTACGTAAATTTATAAATAAATTTTATAAAATCATTATTTTATATCTAAATTTAACATTAAATTGGTAGATAATTTAAATAATTCAAATTACCGATGTTCCGAATGCAAGTGTTTGCTTGCGACCATTGATCAGAATTTCCCCAGTTTGCTCTGTCTTCGAGCTGAACCTTCCTGCATTAATTAAGTAATTAATAACACAACCATAATTCATGATTTTGGTACACTTTTGCATGCACAAGAACACATCCATATAGAATTATGTTGAGTCGTTTTCCATGATGACGTCGTTATCAAGTGTGATACATGCATGTTTTTTTTTTCATAATACATACATGTCCTATATTTATCACTTTTTAAAATTTGACACATTAATTTATATTTTTATTATTTTAACACCTAAATTTGACTAAAATACATTAGTTTACACTAATATAATGATATAATGCATCTATCACCTCTGTACTTATCATTTTTTGTCAGTTTGACACCTCTACTTATAGTTTTTTGTCAGTTAAACTTTTATAATGTGGCATGTGCCAATTCGTTATTCCATGTCACGTAAACTGACAAAAATTTTAAAATTACATTTTAGCCAAATTCAGATATCAAAATCACAAAACTATAAGTTGAGGTGTTAAACTGACAAAAAAATGATAAATATAGAGGGTCATGTATGTATTATGCTTGCTTTTTTCCGGAAAGTATTGTTATAAGACATCTTACCATTTATGATATTTCTGTAAATTTATTATAGTTTGTAGAATTTAATAAAAATCTTTTAATTTAATTAATTATTTATAATTTTAGTATAATGTGCAAATTAATCGAAATTAGCCAAAAAAATTATAGATATGCAGTATATGAGTTGATTAGTCAAAAATGGCTAAGTGTGCTTTTTTTAACTAATTTTAATTAATGTGAAAATTATATTAAAATTAATAAAATTATTAAATTAAATATTTTTATTAAAATTTTAAAATAAAACTTTTAAAATATATAGCCATTTTTCATAAAAGAAATCATACACACACTGATAGTATTATATCAATTATTCGATTTATGAATATAATATAGATAATATAGGTATTTTATACTTAATCTACAAATCTAATCATCTGGGGTATTGGATCATAGGCAAAATTTTTCTATTTTTGGTGCGAATTGGCCGTTTATCGTTTGGTGTGAAGACAATTATAGCTACCTGCCAGTGCATCTAGTAGAGTTGACTTGCCGCAGCCCGAAGGACCCATGATAGCAAGCACCATCCCTGGCTCAGCATATCCGGTGAGCCCTTGCAAGATCGGCCTGCGCCCATTTTTCCCATCAGCCACTGTAACCCACAAATCTTTCCACGTCAAGACAATCTTACTGCTACTGCTACTACCACTACTACTCCCTTTTGCTGTGAAATCTTCTGCTTCATCGTCTTTGCATGAAAGCTGCTTCTCGCTTATTCCACCGACGTTAATTGCTGATTCGATCTCAATATTACGTAGAGACGGTGGACGATGATCACGGCTGCTAGCAAAGGCTGAACTAAATGGGAATAATATAGTGTTTTGGCTTAAGGACTTGGAGGATGACTGCTCATTTTGCTCCTCATCATCAAA
>CATIWM010413613.1:0-14114 GCA_949671775.1 Mallotus repandus | reverse complement strand
AAAAAGAAGAAAAAGAAGAAAAAGAAGAAGAAGAAAAAAGAAAAAGATGTTGATGTGACAAGAAATAATATGACGTGGGTTAAATAGACCACATGTAAGTTAAGGTGTAAAAAAATGATATGCACATTGGTGCATTCGCCCAAAATTAATAGAATAAGTCTAATGAGAAAATTTTTAAATACTTATAAAATTTAATTATTTAGAATTTTTTTTAAAACTTAGTTATGAAAAACACAAAATTTATAGAACTGAAAATGTCATTATCCTTTATTTTATCTCCAGTTGTTATTGATTTAGATTTATGCTTATTACTGTATTTTTTTTATCCCTATAATAATTTCTATTATGATGAAATGGAAATTTCATTTATTACTAAAACAAAACTCTCTACTATACAGAGTGAAATTCTAAAAATAAGATTAAAATAAATTTATTTTATTTTATTTGATATAAAGTGAAGAGTTGATTTGACTTTCTATATTTTTTAGTATCAAATTTGATTTTTATTCTACTTTTAGTCAATTAAATATGAATTTTTATATACTTTTTTAATTTTATTTTTATCAACAATTATTACTTTCTTTAAAATAAAGAACATAAAAATTATTTATGTAAAATAAAATAACAACCAAAATTTTAAAAATTATTAAATTTTAAAATCTTAATGAGTAAGAAAAAAGAAAACTGTAGAAAAACAAACAAAAAAAAGTTAAAAAAGAAAGTAAAAAAAAAATCAAGTGTAGTAAAATTAATTATTGGGACACTTTTATAGTTTTTTTGGTTCTACTTGAAATGAATTGGATTAGATAAAAAGTTAAAAGTCTAATTATTTAATTTTTTTTTAAATTTTATGAAATTTTAACAATTTTAGTATGTTCTTTTGACTTTTACTTAAAAAATTTTGAATTTTACATCTTTTAATAATTTTAATATGTTTTTTTAACATTGTATAAAAAAATCATAAATTTTACAATTTTTAACAATTTTAACATATTTTTAAAAATTTTGTTAAAAAAATTGTTAAAACTCAATAAAGTTCAATTCTTTTTAGATAATAAGGCCAAGATTAAATTATATTTGTTCAATTAATTTTTTAATATATAGTATTTAATGTTGATATGACACTAAATTTTTTTAATTAAAAAAAAATTTAATGAGTTAATTATTTTTTTAAATATATTATTTTAAAATAAAAAATAGTATTTCAATTTGTTATAAATTTAAAATTACTTATATGACACTAAAATAATTTTTTAATTAAAAATATACTAAAATTATTAAAAAGTTTAAAGTTTACAATTTTAAAGTGAAAAAAATATTTCAGTATCATATAAATAATTATAAACTTATGATAAATTAAAATATTATATTTTTTATTTAAAAAAAATTTTAAGGAGAAAATTTTTTGCTAACTTATTTTTAAGGAGAAAATTTTTTTTATAAATTTTAAAAGGTTGTATTAAAATTGTTAAAATATATAAAGTTAAAATTTTTTTAAATAAAAATAAAAAAAATATAATAAAATTATTAGAACTCGTAAAATTTAAATTTTTTTCAAATAATTAGATCAAAATTAAATTAAAAGTTAAAAAAAGTTAGTTTAAGTGGCTCCATATACCCGTAATTTATATAAAAAAAATAAAAAAGTTAAAAAAAGAAAGTAAAACGGTAAAGTAGTGTTGAAATTATGAGGCCGCCCTTCACATTAACATTACAGCAGCAAGAAGCTGCAGCAGCAGCAGCCAAAACAAGTTCAACTTACAGACTTACAGCAGAAGAAAGAAAAGAGAAAGAAAAAAAAACACGAAAACCCATTAACTTCCACATCTCTCTCCCTATAATAATAATAATAAAAAAAAAGAAGAAAGTCTCTCCATCTTTCTCTTCTCTTCTTTTTCTTCTTCACATGTTTCAACCTTAAATTTTTTTTTTTTAAATTTCAATTCAGTCACTACATCAACAAACAACCAAACAAAGGAAGAAGAAGAAGAAGAAGAAGAAGAAGAAATTATTCAAGTTCTAGTATTCTATAAGTTAATCAGTTCAAGCAAATCATGGGCTGTTGCGAATCTTCATTTCTATCTGAAACCCACCCAGAAAAACAGCAAACTAAACAATCCCAAAACAGCAACCATTCCCAAAATCACCCTTCTCCTTCTTCTGTCCTCTTAGACCCTTCTACTGGTATCCCTTCTTTCTCTGAATTCTCCTTTTCTGACCTTAAAGCAGCTACTAATAACTTCAGCCCCGATAATATTGTCTCTGAAAGTGGTGAAAAAGCCCCTAACCTTGTCTATAAAGGTCGCCTACAGAACCGCCGCTGGATCGCTGTCAAAAAGTTTACTAAGATCGCCTGGCCCGATCCTAAGCAGTTTGCGGTATAATCTTTTGGTCTTTTGATTTATTTTATGATATGGGTTTTTATTGTGGTTTTTTTTTTCCCAGGAGGAGGCATGGGGTGTTGGGAAGTTGAGGCATAAAAGGTTGGCTAATTTAATTGGGTATTGCTGTGATGGAGATGAGAGGCTGCTTGTTGCTGAGTACATGCCTAATGATACTTTAGCTAAGCATTTATTTCACTGTATGTCTTGTTCTTTTAGTTGATTTGACTGATTTAGTTCAACTATTGATTTCATTGTTCTTGCCTTTTATTGTTTGTTTTGCAAAATGCTATATTTATTGCTTGATTTTATTTATTTATTTGATTGATGACTAATTTATGGCTTAATTTGTTTCCTTCTTCACATGTCTGAGTTGGTTGCTTTCTTTATTGCTTTTCATGATGCTTTAATGGATGTACTTTGTAAATGCTTAGGTCGCTTCTGGGTTTTTAAGTTTCTATATTCTTTAAGCTGGCCTTTTGGTTATCATAGAAAAGATATGATCATTTAATTGTTTATCTACTTTTGCAACTTTTTGTTGGCATGTGCTTTATATCCCCTATAAATTTCTACATTGGATTTATGCCACTTGGAAAACTAAACAAGAGAGATTTACAATATGTTCAAATGAAGATAAACTGGACATGGAAATAACCAATTACATCTGGAAACAAAGTGCACTGGCTTGGTGGCTAAGGAACTCTGAAACACAAAAATTAATGATGCCCTTCTGGAATCTCAAAGCTGGAAATTCAGTTTTTGGTGTCACTAATATTTGATACTATTAAAAGGAGCTGTCTGTGTTGTTACCTTATTGTAGTGATTCCAGGCATCTTTACCCAACAAAATGGGTTATACCATATATGCTTGCAGACCGTGCTGATTTGAAAGTCCAAACCCTAGGCTTTACAATTTCAACATACTGAAGCCAAAGTGTAGCCTAATCAAACTTGTGTTTTGGACTCCATGTTTGAGCTGTTTGATGATCATTCAATCTGAGATATATAATCTCTGGTTTTGCCAACTTTCCAGTGATACAAACTGTGGTTTCCTGGAAAGATCCATTTGAGCCTTTCTGTCATTTATTATTAGCCTGTTCTTTGCAGCTAGTCATATAGTAAAAGTTTGTTTACTTACAACTTCTACAATTGAAATTGAACATTACCAATATCTTTTGCCCTATCTTCAGAAATTAGCACTCCATTTTTTTGGGGAACTATTTTCATGTTGTCACATTCAGTCAAAATTTACAGAATCAACTTCACTTTGAATCTTCACTGATGATCATTCCTAATATTAGGGTCACTTTATCTTGAAACTTCAGCATGCAATTGATGCTTCATTGGCCTCCCTCACAACACCCTCCTCCTCCTCCTCCTTCCCATTCAAAAAAAGGAGATCTAGGATGCTAATTGACATGCCAAAGCTATGTCATTTGCCTATTGCTTAGGTTATGCTTAAAACATTCAGGTCAACTGAAATTAGTCTTGATCTAGCAATCTAGCAAAGAACTTGTAGTTCAAGTATTTTTCTTTCAAATATTGATCTATACTTTTTCATATGTGATAATTTGAACTGCCTTATTCAATTATGCTCTCCCAAAAAAGAGATTGTAATTAAGTTTGAGTTTCTATGCACTCTTCACAGGGGAAAATCAAACCATTGAATGGGCAATGCGTTTAAGAGTAGCCTTTTACATTGCCGAAGCCTTAGATTATTGCAGTTCTCAGGGGCGTCCATTATACCATGATTTGAATGCATATAGGGTTCTCTTTGATGAGGTATGTTGACTGTTGCCTCCTTCCTAACTTGTGCCTCTTTGAATTTATTTCATAAGCAATTTATGCCTCATTGCATTGTTAACCAACTGCAACTGATGGACCTTGTAGGATGGAGATCCACGCCTTTCATGTTTTGGTTCGATGAAAAATAGTAGGGATGGGAAAAGCTATAGCACGAATCTTGCTTACACGCCTCCTGAGTATCTAAGAAATGGTAATGAATTTTCTTTTATCTTTTAATTATATTCTCATTAGCACTCTAGTTTTTGATTTTCAAATGCTTGAATACATAAGTTATGTTGGAAATTTAGTCAAACTCATCTTGACCATCCTCACTCAGGTGTCTATTTTAATTCACTGCAGTAGGACCATCTTATGATCGAATAGAGTTCTTATTCCATGTGCTTTTCTTTTGCTGTTCTTCAATCAAGTTGGATTTGATAAATAATGTACCAGGACAAAGAAAGAGATGAATAAAGATGTTGTCAACAACTTTGGATGATATTCATTTCAAAATCACTTCTCTTACTTGAATTTATATTTCTGTCAACATAATTAGATGGGCTTTCTTTTGAAATCTATAACATACTCTTGATTTTTGTTTTCTTTGTTAGTTTCCTATCGCATCATTGTTACTATAGTACGGAAAACATTTTTAGAATCAATATAATAAAGTAACATTATGATTTTCTGTCACAGCTGGATTTATGTATATAGAATGATTGTGTGAAGTTGTTACCTTATAGTTAATGCTTATGCGAGGGCTATAAACAAAACTGTATTGTAAGTAATGGATAGCATGTAACGTTTTAGGCAGCGTCATTTGTGTTTATTGACTGAGATAATTGGATGAGTTTGAACAGAAATACACTCAGCCAACAGCTTCTGAACAGGTTTAATACAATCTCATTCATGTTTGTTTACTGAAGACTCAGATTAATTACCAGTAAAAAACTTTGAACACAAATTTCAGGCTTTTTTAGCAAACAAATGAAAAACAACCATTGACGAGTTTGGCTTGGTTGCACCTTCTTAACATGTTCCTTCAGATCTTGTTTATGCTTATATAAGTCCTACAGAGTTCAACGAGAGTTGTTTTATGGCATAATAAATTAGCTAGGAATCATGAAATCATGATTAACAAGACTAGAAACAGAACAGACATGGACTTGATTCTGCAGAGTGTGCTGAAGAGCTAATGAAGGGGCAGTATCCCTTATGTAAAGAGGAGAAAGCCCTTTTAAAACGGGAACAAGCCTTTTGCAGTTTTCACTTGGAGTTCATTTTAAATTAGAAAATGCACAAGTAATAATAACATTATTTCAATTACTTTTGAGGCTTATTAAAGGGCAGCTATTCCGATTGGTTATAGCTAAGTTAAGCTGGCTTGGGCAGAAAAGCACATTGAGCTGACTTCGAGCCTAGTCTGAGAAGAAATGTGGAAGCCTTGATAAAAGCAACACTTGGCTCAGCTCAGCTTATTTACTTCCATACTTGATCAAGATATTCCAGTGACCTGAATTTTTGCATAATTTGTATGCATGATAGGATCTCCTAAACCAGATAATAAAGCCATTCAAAATAATGATTAGTTTAAGAACTATATATTGATCAATCAACTGTATTAAATCTGCTTTCTGTGTTACTGAAAAATATACTCTAGGCCTTAGCAAATTATGATTTGCTAAGGCCTGTCATGAAGTGGGTTTCTTTCTTCTTTTGTTCTTTAATAAATATCAATGACTATTTCAAAACGTGACCATATCATTGTGCAAATATATTATTTCTTTTTATTGTCCAATGGTTCTCTTGTTTTTGTTATTCAATTTCTTGTTGCCATAATGTGTTTTGTAGGGAGGGTCACTCCGGAAAGCGTTATGTACAGTTTTGGTACTGTTCTTCTGGACTTGCTAAGTGGAAAGCATATCCCTCCAAGTCATGTAAGTGGTATATATTTATAGTAGCATCATGCAAGTTGTAGAAGTAAGAACCTGTAACACTAAACCAAAGCTTTTCATATGGTAGTTGCACCAAACTTCCCCCTTGTAATCTCTCCTTTTGCGCTCCCATCCCCTTCCTTTCTATCTCTTTTTGAAAAAAGAAGCTCATTTACTTATTGTGATAGCTCTAAAATGAGACTCAATTTGGATCTTCTTTTTCAGTATTTAATAAATGAATTTAGACATGCTGATGGTTAATTTAATGAGTATGGTCATGGCATATCAAAATAAACGTATTTAAACAAGCTTTGGGAAGCTAACGCATCTTCTAAATAGTTTCTCTGTCCCTTTTAGAGCTCTTTATAACATAGAAAGATGTGATAATGTGAGGACTAGAGTTTTCTGCAGATATATATATATAATAATTTAAATAATGTATTTAATGAATTCTGTTATGTTTATTAATTTTTATTTCTGCAGTACATTCATAAATGCTGGTAATTGGTAATATTCATTGTCATAATATATTTGATATAATTATTAATTTCCATATATGATCTTTGATGAATAGTTCTAATGTGCTTTCATGTCTAGAATGGATTATATAAAGCCAAAGTCATAGAATTCATCCAAAAGTTATCTTGCTCGTTTGTCTTTAAACAAGTCAACCCAGGATGTCTGAGCACTTTTGGCTGAGGATTGACTCATTAAACTAATGACTTCGCATTATAGTTTCAATCTCTACTCTTTTACCTAGTTGACAATGAGCAAGCAGGATAAATCCTTTTTGCCCTGACAAAATCTGAGCTGTGTGCAACTGGCTTGGCTCATTTACAACAATCAAACCACAAAATTATAAAAATAAGAATAAGATAAAAATTTTGGTATTTGGATTTTGGATTTCTCAAGTAGTCTTTATAGTGGTTTTTCTTTCATCTGCTCTGCTTGTCAGAAATTGCCGATGGCAAACTTGTGCCTTTTTTCCTGCAACCGATAATATGGAACCTGCTATACTTGTTATGACATCTTCAAGGACCATTTCATCCAATATTAGCCGACTCAAATTGAAGCTTATAAGTTTGAGTTTGGAAACAACAAAAATATTCAATCTATAATTATGATGCTTCCCCTTTTCGCTTTTATGCTGCCAATATATGTAAATTTATCTGATATAACTGTCAAGACAAATATTGTTGCATGCTTCATATGTCATTACAGGAGTATCTTCTTCTTCTCTCTCTCTCTCTCTCTCTCTCTCTTTATTTTTATTTTTTTAGAGTTCTTATACTTACAATCACAGAAATTTAGGTAAATATTCATTATTCTGCCATTTTCCGCTATACTAGATAGAACCTTGGGTGTTCTTTTAATAATTCTGTAAGTATGCAGGCTCTTGATATGATAAGGGGCAAAAACATCATTTTGTTAATGGATTCGCATTTGGAGGGAAACTTTTCAACAGAAGAAGCAACTGCAGTTGTTGATCTTGGCTCTCAGTGCTTGCAATATGAACCCAGAGAACGGCCTAGTACAAAGGATCTTGTTGCAACACTCTCTCCCCTGCAAATGAAACCTGATGTAAGGGAGTTCAAGCTTTCTTTAAACATTAGGTTTTCTAGTCATCGATCCAAGCCACATATATATAGCTAGTATTAGTTCCCATGCCTTGCTGGATGCTACCAATAAATACTAATTTCAATTTTCTCACCTGAATATGTAATTGAATTGCTGCAAAATTTTAGGGATCCTTAGAATGACATCCTGTGCTTGTGACACAAGTCACCGAATGAACAATCTTGTTGCAGGCCCAGTTAGTTTGAGGTCATCACTGTAAAATAAATTGTGATGACATTAATGGAATCCAATGCACTGGAGGTGACATGTGCAAATGCTGTCTTTAATTTTGAATACTTGGTTGAATTTTATTTAAGATAATTTACTGTGAGGTGTGTTAACCAAGCAAATATTTCTGCATGTTCTGTCTCAACTGTAAAAACAAGGGAAAAAAAAAAAGGTGAATACTAACACATATTATTCCTTTGAAATGTTAGAAAATGCTGCAACTATTTCAAAGTTAAGATTTAGGCACCTATATTTTGTAGGATCTATTCTTTGGGTGATCAGTTTATGGGACGATGTCTATGATTATGCACTTTTGCTGTTTCATTTAGTGTCAAGTTTACTTATTTATTTTTGGTGCTTTATATAAAGTTGATGTATAATCTATTTTGTGTACAGAGTGCTTTGATGCAGATCAATTGAGCATTATGTTGTGTAGAAACTAATTACTATTATTCTGAGTTTGGCAGGTTCCATCATATGTAATGCTTGGAATTGCTAAACATGAGGAAGCTCCGCCAACTCCTCAGCGCCCTCTCTCAGCAATGGGTGAGGCTTGTTCAAGGATGGACCTCACAGCAATTCATCAGATTTTGGTTATGACACACTACAAGGATGATGAGGGAACAAATGAAGTAATTTTCGTATGTTGGATCTTCTCTAATGTTTCTATAATTTTATGTTGAGAGGTTCACTTGATGTGGTTTGGTGTAGTTATCTTTCCAAGAGTGGACACAACAAATGAGAGATATGCTGGAGTCAAGGAAGCGAGGGGACTTTGCATTCCGTGATAAAGATTTCAAAACTGCCATTGATTGTTACTCCCAGGTATGCCCATAATTTTACTTGGTTATTCATTGCTCTTTCAGGCAGTAGGATATTTCCTAGGCAGCTTTACTCCTGAAAGTATGCCGTTGTGAAAAATTTTTGCTCCTTGAGCATTGATGTATTCTTCCAAGATTCTTACTTGCCCCCTAAACTTGACACCTTTTGTTAATTTGCTTCTTCAATTTACAAATTGATCACTTAGACGCCGCAGCTTGTTAAAATTAAGATCTATCAACATTTTTAACATGATTTGTGGTGTCTAAGTGGTATTTTTGTTAGTTGAAATGAAACTATTTAAACAGCTAATTCCCTAACAAATGTACAAGTCATATTTTTAGTAAGCTGATAAGCCAAAATGGTTAATCTATAAATTCAGGGGGCTAACTAACAAAATGTGCCAAGTTCAAGGGGTTGCAGGTGTATTAAGCTTTTTTTTTTTTTTTCTTTTTCCTATTTCTCATTGACATTAATTATGCATATGTTTTGTGAATAATCATAACAAATGTTGAAAATGGCTAAGTTTCGGAAGGAATTCAAATTAATCCCGTATTAAATTGTATGAATAATTCTTGATTTTCTGTTCTAATTTAGTATAGGAAAAAGCAATAAATTCTTTTGAATCTTCAAATGACTGTAGGACAGATTTGCCTCCCATTTACTCGAGGCCCAAAGACTGATGAAGATTTCTTCGAGCCTGCCCTAAAGACACGTAAAATAGTTAAGAAGATTTCATTTTAAAATTGCCCATCTACTTATCATTATTTGCCTAAAGTTATGTTTAAAGTAAGAATAGATTTTATTTTGCAATTCAACAAAGTTCCCTTATGCAATTTCTGTTATTGTCATGGGTTGTAAACGGGTCAGTTCTTTTACTGAAGTATCATTCTTATTGCATGGTTTCCTATATTTCTTTGAGCTTGTAAGCTTCTTTACTTTGTTTGCCTTATGCATATAGGCATGTAAGACTCTGTCAAGCACGGAGACACTGGGACAGCTTGAAATTGTGGATATGATTTCATTTTCTTCTTTTTCCTTTTGCAGTTCATAGATGTGGGAACCATGATTTCCCCAACAGTTTTTGCACGGCGCAGTCTTTGTTACCTCATGAATGACCAACCAGATGCTGCCCTTCGAGATGCAATGCAAGCACAGTGTGTATATCCAGAGTGGCCCACAGCCTTCTACATGCAGTCAGTTGCCCTTGCCAAACTGGACATGCATAATGATGCTGCCGACATGTTGAATGAAGCTGCTGTACTAGAAGAGAAGAAACAAAGAGGTGGGAAAGGTTCATGAGAATTAACTGTAAGATCAATAGAAGTTCTTACAAAGAGTATGCAATGTCATTGAGGCCATATCAAAGTTTGTGTAAAATTTGAGCTCGGAATTGATTTGTTTTATCGATAAAAAAATGTAATATAGAGAGACACTAGCATTAATGCACCTGTAATTTTCCCTATTTGATGGGAAATTAGTTGAGCTAGCTACGAGTTGTGATGATCTGTTTGTTCCTGAATATTCCTTCCAAGCTGATTTTCTTGCATTGCTTTGCATGTGAAATTAACTTGCTCAAAGTCATGACTCATGATTATGGTCCGTGTTCTAAAATGCATTTGCATTTTTTTTATGTGGATTCTCAGATGAAAATCAAGACTTTTAAATACTTTTTTTAATTATTTAGTTTCAATATTTAGATAATTTTCCTTTTTAACTTGTAAAAAATAATTATTTAAATATATTATATTAATAAGTTTTTGTTTCAACTCATAAAAAAAATTACTACTTGGACCTTTTAAATAGTTTCAGAAAAATATTGTAATTCTAGCAAATTAAGTGAGTAGTTTGTAAATTAAAGAATAAATTGATAAAAAATTGCTCAAATATTGGAACGTGTATATGATATATCACTATCAGGCAGAGCTAGAAATAGAGTGAATTACTATTTTACCTTCTAAAGTTTGATTATGATAATAAAATATTTGGGGTAATTTTCACCCACGGTACATAAATTTTGGTCAATATTTCATCATAGTATCTAAATTTCAAAACGTAACAGTAAACCGTCCGACCTTTGATTTAATTTCTAATAAAGTGTCTAGAATGAGTTTATAACCTAAGAGGTTGATGTGGCACTGAGCTATTGGTTGATGTGGCGGAAAATCGATACTCTGGTCCAACCATATGTGACACGTCAATGCACAGTCAGCTAAAGGTGCTACGTCATCACTGCTACATCATCACCAAGCCATGTCAGACCTAATTTATTCTACTTCCCTCCATTTTTTTTCTCTCTCTCTCTATACTGTCACTCAGCTCACTAACCACCGCTTCTCTCCCTCTCTCCCTCATATTCTCTCGTTTCATCCAAAATGAAATCAAATAAAATTTCTTTCAAATGGTTTACAGGAACAATGAAAAACCCCTGTACCACACCATAACACACAAAAGTTAATTAGATTTAGGGAAAATTACTATTTGCCCTTTGAGGTTTGCTATATTATATTAAGTGGTCCTTAACTTTTAAAAATTATATTTATTTGTCCCTCACGTTTGATTCCGTTACACTCCATAATCATTCAGTCAATATTTTAACTATTTTCTTAGTAGGAAATAAGAAAAATAAATGTAAAATAGAAAAAAAAAGAAAAAGTCATAAATACCCTTTTATGTATCATTGCCCATATTTTTAACGTTTCATTTTTACATATGGTTCTCATCATCTCTGCCACCATCATCTACACCTCACCTTGTCGACCTAAAAATAGTGTTCCAGTTCTTTCCTAATCTCAACAATAGTCACAATTTTTAGGTTTCATTGCTTTGATGTTAGAAAGAACTTTATCGATCCCACCTGGACGAGCTAGAAGGCGGTGGAGCTCGAACACCGAATTGATGGTGATGGTTTCCACCTCCGGACGACAGAGGTCGAGCATTTCTGGTTGGAGATCAACTAAACTACTAGCCACGAATCTGCGAAATTTGAATTCGTTTTACAATTCAATTTTTCTGGACTACTTCCAGAGAAAAGAATCTTGGCTAATCGAACCAATTTCTTGGCCAAGATTGGTGAACAAATCATCCACATATTTATTATTTTGGGTGTAGTTGGTGATTATACCATCTGAACACAGAAGCTCTGCATCTTTCGATTTGTTTACAAGACAACCTATGAAATATGCATAATCTTGGAAATTTATATTTAAGAAGCTGGTGGCGTTTGATTTGGACTTGAACTTGACTCCTGATAGCCTTAGATGTGTCATGCATTGAATTGATTGATCAGATGATTCACTGTAAAGTAGGGTGATAAATATCTTCCATAAAAAGATAATTTTGCTGCTCTTAGCAGCATTATTTTCCTCTGAAGGAAGAAGGGTAGAGCGAAACAAGTCAAGCAAATGCTTGCATGAATGGTGCTCAAAATTTTTCGGGATATTTAAGGGTCCTCTGTAGACTAGCTTAAAGACTCCTAACACCTGCAATTGCAAAGGTTGTGATGAACACTCGATTATCCAAGATTCTTTTCTCTGGAAGCAGTCCAGGAAAATTGAATTGAATTGTGTAGTACAACAGAGCTCAAGCTACTATTTTACAGTTCTTTATCATTTCACTATTGATACTTTTTACTTTATGATGGTTGTTCCTGTTGTAGTGGTGGTTGTCGTTATTGTTGTGAGGATGGTAGAGGTGGGGAAAGAAGACGTGGTCTGGTGGTGATGGGGGTAATGGCAGTACAGTAGTGGTGATGGGGTAATGGGCATCAATTATTCAACGAAATGCCTGAACCAAACGTGGTCTCATTTACTTCACTCATGGCTGCCTATGTTGGGTGTTTTGTGACACACTGTGGGTGGAACTCCACATTGGAGAGCTTAGTTTTAGGTGTTCCAGTAGTTATAGGTTGCAACAAATGCCAACCTGCTTGAGAGATTGGATTGAGCACGATTGTTTAATGGTTGCTCATGAGAGGCTTGTGAGATGTTGATCTTTTTGCGTGCTAGGCCTTTTAGCCTTGTTTTGTCATGCAAAAAGTAAACACATGGTTTTTTGGTCATTTCATATCCATTTAACGACTATTTGACAGAAAATATAACAGAAGGACTATTTAGTTTATTTTCCAAAAAGCGAGGGACGAATAAATATAATTTTTAAAAATTAGGGACTACTTAATACAATACAGCAAATCTTAGGGGGCAAATAGTAATTGTCCCTTAGATTTACTATTAGAATCCTGAGAACTGCTTATTATTGGAATCAGCGGTGGGGGTGGAAATGGAGTTTTGAAGGTAGTGCATATAAGTAGAAACATGAGATTCAGCGGTGGCGTGAACTGACAGAAAAGGCAGTAAAGGCGAGAGAGGAGCTGAGGGACATGAGAGGATTCATAAGAGCGTTACTGAGAGGTTGAGGAGGCAGTGGTTGTTGTTGAGTAAGGGAGGGACAACGTTGTTCAGCAAAGGAGGGGGACGATTGCTAATGTGAGCAAGAGGAAGAGGGCGAATACGCTGCAAGCGAGAGTTAGGAGGTTTAGGCAAATGAATAGGAGGAGGTGTAGAGTACCTTTCATGAGCTGGAGATTCGGTGAGTTTCTAAATGACGTCACGAAAATCAAGCTACTGCTGCTGTTGCTGTTGTTGTTGCCGTGTCGCCTGTGACTGTGTTATCGGTTGGGACTGATGATGTTGGGGTTGATTTAGAGGAGTAGTGGTAGTATTGGTAACAATATTGGTAGTGGTGAATGAGTGGTGGTGGTGATAAGGATCAAAAGTAGGTTTCTTAGGTATGTTAGGTTTAGAGATCTTATGAGATAGCTTATTGAGGTAGTGATCTTTATTAGTAACGCTGGTGTTGGTATTGGTGTTGGTGTGGGTGTTGTTGCTGGTGCTGCTACCAGTGTAGAATCAACAGAAGATTGACAACTTTTATCTTTGCTTTGTTTGTGATGGTTATGGTGTGGTGTTCTGTGTGGTGCGGTGGGAATGTTATGTTATCTTCGTCTTTCTTCTTTTTTTCTTCTTCTTGTTGTTGTTGTGGAAGATTTTTTTTTTTTTGAGGAATGTTGTGGCAGATTCAATTCTTAATACGACTAATAATATAAATTAATTTTTGTCTTTGCTTTCTTTTTGTTGAGATGTTGAACGCAATAATGCACTTTGTGCAGTTTGCAAGGATGAGATTAATGGCTGCAATGTGCTCTTGGGGGATTTTTGTTCAATAATGTTTATTGGTGATTGGAGTTGTTATTGGACGAGAAATAGAGATAGAGCTGAAGGTTGAGATGGAGGCGTTAGAAAAGGCTCGGGAGAGAGAGTGAGAGATGGGGAAGTGGAAAAAAATAAAAATAG
>CATIWM010413590.1:0-14216 GCA_949671775.1 Mallotus repandus | reverse complement strand
TTATCACAGAATAAGAACTCACAAACAGGTGGTCAATGTCGCTCTCCTTAGGGTCCCCTTAGCCCCTAACCTGGCTTGTGTCTCATGGACCACCTAACTCTCTAAAGCAGTAGCAAAATGGTAGGAATTCCTATCCAACCCAACCTCCATCAATGATAGCACTTTTCACTCCTCAATTCTTAACCACTTTCCATCATTGATACAAGTGGCGGCAATTTTGTACTCAAACCTTCAAAATTCAACTATTAATTTTTTTTGAACATAAATTCAACTACCAATTAGTCCATTAACATTAAATTTATTTCATAAATTATTGAAATTTTTTAATCCAAACTATTGCAAATAATTCAAAATACAAATTCATACATTTTCTTTTCATATGGATTGAGTTTTCATTTGGATTGCGCCGAATTAGTAATGTTGAATTTTTTTTTTTAATTGTAATGCTGAAAAGTAAATTTTCCAAATATAGTAAGAGAAATTTTATTATTCTACAGTACTAAAAATTAAATTCATAAATTTTTAATATTTAGAAAAAAATTTATCATTTAACTATTTAGATATATGGAAAACACTTTTTTTTAACAATTAATTTAAAAAATTGACCTAATTACCTAAAAAATTCTGAAATTTTATACTTTTAATAATTTTAGCATATTCTTTTAAGTTTTTTAAAAAATGGTATTGTATGATTAGTTTTTTAACCAAAATACTTTCCGGTTGGTTTTAGAACTGACGTGGCACCAGAGCTGTCTGATGTGGTACCGGATATTTAAAAATTAAAAAAATTTTGCTAACTCATCATGACCTAATTACCTAAATAATCCTGAACTTTTATACTTTTAACAATTTTAGCACATTCTTTTTAAGTTTTTAAAAAACGGTATCACACTATTAGTTTTTTAATAAAAACATTTTTCGGTTAGTTTTATTGGCTTTTTTAGCTGACATGGCATGTGACACCGGAGCTGATTCTCTTTCAACAAGATTGTATTCTTTAATGGCAAGTTGCCAATTTAGGCACTTGTCTTCGGCAACTGATGGCTTGTGGATGGTTGAGATTTGGTCGTGAGCTCTACTGATTCTCAAGTCAAATTTTATAGCTCCAATCCAACCACTTTCAGTATAGATTTTGCCAATGAATGGTCAAGATGGGAAACCTTGGCCCATTTACAGGCACAAATGGTCAGATAAGACTAATTGCAGAAAAGCAAATTAAATCATGCAATTAATTGTATATTTTTGTTATTAATTCTCTAATAATTTCATGTTGTTGCTAGTATTCTGCCTATAAAAACTATAGATTCGAGAGCATAGTAACAACTTACCTAATGTTTAATTGTTTAGTTAATGGGAAAATCAAATTAGAATAATTGTTGAGATATTATATAATTTTTAAAATATTTCATTGTTGGTTTTCATATAATGAAAAAAATTATTGTTTTGTTGTCTCTATTTTTGTATATTCTATTGTCTTTTTTTTTGCTTAGTATTGTTGCTATTTTGATTCCAAAAATCTCAATTTTTCTTCTATAATTTGTTTGATTTATTATGCAGTACTATTGCATAATTTAATTCTATTTGTTTGGTTTTAAAATATTTAATTCCATTTCAAACAGCTCTAGTGCTACGTCAGTTAAAAAAGCCACTAAAACTATTTGGAAAATATTTTTGTTAAAAAACTAATAGTACGATACATTTTTTTAAAAACTTAAAAAAATGTGCTAAAATTGTTAAAAAAGTAAAAGTTCATAATTTTTTAGGTAATTAGGTCATGATGAGTCAACAATTTTTTTTTATTTTTAAATATCCGGTGCCACATCAGCACTAAAACCAACCGGAAAGTATTTTTGTTAAAAAAACTAATAGTACAATGTCGTTTTTCAAAAACTTGAAAGAATGTGCTAAAATTGTTAAAAGCGTAAAAGTTCAGGATTTTTTAAGTAATTAGGCCTAAAAAATTTAGATGGCTAAATTTCTTAACTTAAAATGGGAGAGTTAAGCCATCTCCAACCATCAACACCAAAATGGTGTTAAATTTACATCAAAATGAAGTTTTTACAATAATTTTTTTTCAATCAATTACACCATTTTTTACACACAAAAAAATAGTTTTTTGTATATTTTTTTATATCCCATATTATAATATTTAAACATTTACCACATTACACCTATATTTATATCCAATACAAGCTTCTCAGTTACAACATTTCAACAATATTTCATTAGGGTCAAAATATTCCCCATCCAAGTCTCCAATGTCGGAATCTCCTGAAGAGTCACATTTTTTATTAATTTAGAATATCCTAATGTATAATGTTTTAGTGTATATTATATTTATTTGTTATATATATATATATATATATTACATTTAAGAAAAAAAATTTGAAATAAAATAAAATTTTGGACTAAATTTAAAAAAAATATATATATATACAATGAGAAATTTGACTAAATTGAATATCCTAAAAGTTAATAATATAATTTGAAAAAAAAAACTCAGCCCATTTTTGCATTAAGTGAATAGGCCCAACACATATTGACCATTTTCATCTGTACAAAAATATAATTAGAAATAGTTATGGGTTGGAGAGAAAAAATCCATTTTTTTCCCCAAATTATGTATGTGTTGGAGTTACCCTTAAAGAGATTGGAGAAACTCTAGTCTCGATTACATATATTTGTCTCAAAATATAATATTTTACTAACTATTTTAGACATACTAGAAAGATATATGGAAAAACACTTTTTTTTAACCAAATAAAGATATTATATTATATTAACAAAGCACACAATACAACATATGGGCCAACACAATTGAAGAGGGCTAGTACAAGACTTTTACATTGTTATGGGCCAACACAATTTGACTAAAAAGGTCAAGCTTACTATTAAGCCCATGATTAAAATTTAGGGTTGAAACCCTAAAATTTGAAGACATCCATAACAGCAACCAGGCGATGGTGGTAGCAGAAGCAGCAGCACCCGGACAGAACAAAAGGAGTGTGTCTAGCAGCTGCAAGAAGGGTTAAGAAATGAAAATCAAACTCCGGACTAAAGCTATCAAGCCCTGGGGACAATGATCACATTTCCTAGCATTAGATTTGCAAAGTCTTGTGAGTGACGGCGCGCTGGAACCTAGTGGATAAGAAGCTTCATTCCAATGAAGTAGAGGTCGATGAAGCTGAAAGGTAACCATATACACCAGAATCGACCAAACCAGAGGGAGGCAGAGCTTAACTAGCAACACCATAGGGCCTTTCAATTAGAGGCATGCACCTCTCCATAGCAAAATAGCATATAATAGCGTTGCAGATCCATCTGCACAACAAAACAGAAGATGGCAATGAAACCGCTTCATCTTCTGTACCCAAAAGCTTTCAAGCACATAGATATCATAACAAATATCACAATAAATATCACAACGCATATAGATATACATTTTTATTAGATAGTGAAAACGAGAAACAGAAAGAAAAGAGAGACAGAGGGTTAAACCCCTTAATAACAACTGAAACTATCAAACCAATGTCATTATAGAAGAACTATAAAGAGAAAGAGAGAATTCCCTTTCACATCCTATATGGAAAAACACTTCACCCAAACTAGTAGTCACCTTTTCATTATTAATCCTTAAAATTTAAAAATAATAATAATAATAATAATAAAGAACTCCCAAACTTAGCTTCTGTTGCTTCCTTTACCCAAGCCTTTGCTTGGAAGTAGTTTTTTTTTTTTTTACTTTATTTTTTTAAAAGAGCTTTTTAATAGAATTGGGTCCATAATAAGAAAACCATAAAGCAAACTTTAATCTAATTTTTTTGGTTAAAAAAAGCAGCATAGTGAAGGTGCTTTTAATACAAGCTTTGTCTGTTTGTGTTGTTGTAAATGTTTGGTCAAAATTCCCTCTTTTTCAAGTAACCTTGACCCACTTATTATTTTCCTCATCATTCAACTTTGAAGTTAGAGTTTCACTTCTTTATTTCTTTTTTCTCTTTTGCTTTGCTGTGTGCTTTGTTTTATTTTATTAGCAGTCTAATATTTTGCTCTGTTGGTTACCTGCTAAGGTGTTAAACATATAACCTAAGGACACATTTATTATGCCATTCAGTGATAGCCACGTGGTTATGTGCTGAATTTTTATTTATGTGGCAAGTAGTTAGTGGGTGAGCTGTGTAGAATACAGCTGCTGATCTCTATTACAGCAGATAACAAGTGGAGCTAACTTTTATCGCTAACTTTTATCTAGTTCACGCGCTATTTTTGTGAGGTTCTCAGAGTGATGCGTGGGATGCTTCGTACAATGCACAGTTCTCTGGTTACGAGGGATTTGGTTCCTTGAATTAGAATGATTGCTACTCTCTATTCTATGCGCGTGCTGATTTATTAACCTTTGTCCGATGTCGGACGAATTTTTCTTTTTTCTTTTTAATTAACATTGAAAGTATTTGAACAGTAACACAATATAATCTTATAAATAAATTTTATAAAATTTTATAAAATTTATTTATAAATTCAAATAAATAAATTTAATTTAAATAAAAATTTCATAAAATTTATTTTTAATTTAAAATTTTTGATTTTATAAAATTATTTATGATTAAACTAAATTTTTAAAATTTGAAAATAAATTTATTTTATGAAATATTTATTTAAATTAAATATAATCCATAATAAAGACTCATTTATAAATAAATAAATTTAATTTAAAATAAAATAAATTTTTTAATAAAATTAAATCAAATTAAAACTTTTTTGTATATTTATGATTAGGTTAAAATAACAAATATAAATTAGATTAAAATATTAAAAAATACACTAAAACATTTATAAATTACTTCCATCAAATATTACATAAACAAAATATATTATATTTATGTATTCCTCTATTAATAAAAAAAATAAATTAATTATATTTTACAAAAAATTATTAGTTATAATAGAAATTTATATTAGTTAAAAATTCATTAAGAAAATAACTATTTTTAGTAAACAAAATAACTTATAATTTGGGATAAACAAAAGTGAATTTTTAGTTTTAGAATAAAGGGAGTGAAATAAAATAAATTATTAATTAAGTAAAATATCAATAACTTAACTAGTATAATATTAATTGATGCAAATTATCATATTTTAATATAGTTTGTATATCTTTTAAATTTATATATCTTAAGCAAATAAAATTTATAAATTTATTTATCATTTTTAATGCATTGTACATTATCTAATATAATATATTGTGTAAAAAACTAGAAAAAAAGTTTTTTTAGAAAATCATAATATAAACTAATAATTATAAAATATATTAAGTTGTTAAAATATAGTTTCTTAAAAAAACTAAAATGCAAAAAGAAAATATAATTTTCATTTATGAACTAAAAGTGTCCCATCTTAATGAATTAAAGCATGAATATCCCAAAATTTGATGATGGTAATAGTACCATCATGTAGCCCATTTCTAATATTAATTTACTTAATAAAAAAGAATTTGGACAATTTTTTTCATGGGAAAATTTTTTCTTAGAAAATTGTATAAAAGCTGGAGATTGATGTGCACACAAGAGAAGCGAGAGTGGGCGGTAGATGCAAATCCATGGCACATAATGTGTAGCATGATCACCCTATGTATCGGAGAGCGGTCACGTGCACCCTCGGATTCTTCTCTGTTTTTTTTTTCACCTCGTCGCTGTCAACCTCCCATGTGATCTGACAAACAAAAGCCCTCCTTTTTAGAACATAATTTCAACACTGCCACTTTGTCAATTAGCTGCAGAAAACGGCTATTTGTGCTGCGTTGGGGTCCAAAAATAAATAAACTGAAAAAAAAAAAAAGTGGGCAAAGAAAGAAAGGGCACACGGATGGCGATTTGGTATTCCCAACACAAAAAGCTTCCATTCCATGGATGGATGGAGTGACAAGAAGAAGACTCATTAGCTCTTTTGCTCTTTGGTTCATTGTGAATGTTGTGATCTGGCCACGTTCATGCAAGTGACTTAGTAACATGGCCTATCAATATGAGTGCAATTGAGGTTGATGTTTCAATTGAATTATTTGTTCGGAGTTTCATAATCCATTCCCACCTAATCAATCACTATAGGCCACATTCAAAACAATGTTGTGGTAATAATTTAAATTAATTATTCTAAGGACACTTTCAGTTTTATTTATAATAAATTGCATGCTATTTTTCACAAATAATATTTTGCACCTCTGTTTATAATGTACTATGGATTAGACTTTTATTTAACGTTTTTTTTTTCTTTTATAGCTAAAAATTGTCAAAAATTACCCATATACGATAGCTATTCAACGCAGAACAAGAAAAGAAGATGATATTGTACGTGACGAAAAAAAAAAGAAAAGATGTAAGCAAACAAATTGATGTACTTTTTGGAACAAACTAGATAGATCTAATATTGATATCTCTTATTATCGATTATTACTCCATCACAACTCTATTACAAAAATAAAAATTTTGATATTTTTTTTTAATAGCCTTTTCCCTAATCTTTTAAAGTTATTGAATTAATTTTTGAATAAAAGAGAAAATTCAAGCTGTTTTTTTTGGGAATAAAATTCAAGCTGTTAAACACATACCATTCAAGTTATTAAATTAAACACAATGTTTTGCACCTTATATGACTTGGAAAATAATTTATCCAAAAGAGTTACTGAATTTGATGCAAGGGTTTTATATTTTTAAACATGTTTTTGGAGAACATTTTTTTTAAATATTTGAGATTTGATTTCTTTTTCCTTTTTAAGCAAGTTATACTGTAGTATTCTTTTACTAAAGTTTTGGCATAAAAATTTTCATTTAATTACTTGTAAAAAATCTTGTTGATTCTTGAATTTTCTTAATAATTAAATTTTATTGTCGTTAAGAGAAATTAAAGATTTTTTTATGTTTCAAAACATAAAAACAAGAGTGTAGAAAAATGTAGAAGATATGTTCAGAAATTTAAAAGCCAAGTATTTATTTGAACATCATTTTTTTTATTTGTTTGTTTTTTGCCAGTGACTTTCACCAACTAAAACCTTTTTTTTTTTTTTATGTATATCAACTCTCCTTAAAAGTGGACTTGTTTATACTTTTCAAACAAATTCAATTTAAAAACTTGTTAATTTTCTTTAAATTTAAATTTACTACAAAAATCAACAACAATTTTCTTTCTCTTTTTGTAGCTGATTTTTTAAGAATAAAAACTGGCCCTTTAAAGATCATTTATATTCTAATACTGTTGCTAGATGGGGAAGGCAAAAAAAAAAAAAAGTAATGAAAATGATTTCGAACTTTTTTTTTTGAACAGTGATTTAGAATTTTCACTAGGCTAAATAGTTTTATTTTGATATTTAAATTATAGTTTCTTTGATATGCGCATGTGTAATTCATACTCATCTCAATCTCCAATTAGATGTAGCTGAAATAAGAAATTCACTATTAAATTGACAAAAAAAAGTTGAAATTAGGTCTATTTGCTTCTCTGACACAAGTTAATGGGGCAAATTCACAATTTGTCCTATTAAGCTCCAGTTGGCCAACAGCAGTAGATATCATTAGCATGTAAGGGCACAATTGCCATACCAATTAACATTCACCACACATTAACAGTGCAAACCAATGGGGTTTACCTTCTGCTAAAGACAAATAGCGAATTATCATGCCAAGTTTTACTCTCTAACCCATCCATTAAACTTAAATCTCTCTCTCTTCATCACTGCACCCGGCACACAATACTGCATCTCTTCCCCCCTCACTTCCCTCCTCACTCTCCTGCAGAAACGTTTCTCGCCCACCATTTTCACAATCAAACAAACACACCTCCATTGATTTTTTTATTCCCCTTCTTCCTCCTGTTTCTTGACAACCCATCTCCACAAAACTTCAAAAAAACTCCAAAATCTTGCATTATTTTTCATGACAGCCAAGTAAAAAACAAGGGAAATGGACATAGATAGACCCCATCGTAGCAACAGCAGTAACAATAGTGGTAGCAGTAGTAATACCACTAGTGAGCTCTTTATTTGCTTCACTTCTCGTCTATCCTCTTCTTCTTCCATGAAGATCTCTTCTAAATCAATTCTTAGCCCTGGTCGTTCAAGAGAATCATCTCAAATCTCTCTCTCCAACTCTCTTAGCAGAAGATTAAGAAGTAATGGTAGCATGAAAGGTGGTCAAGCTTCTCCCATGTTTCCTACCAATAGCAGCAATGGCAAGAAAAGAGGCTGTTCTTTTGAAAATCCTGAACCCTCTTCTCCTAAAGTTACTTGCATCGGTCAAGTTAGAGTCAAGACCAAGAAACAGGGTAGGAAAATGAAAATGACGGGTTCAAGATCTCAAAGAAGAGGAGGTGATGTAAGCTTTAGAAGAGTAGACCGAACCAACAGCAGCAACAATACCTCTAGTATCAATCTTGAAGTGAGTAATGGTGCCCATCAAGATTTTAGCCATACCCATCCGGTAAACAATCAACAAGAGTGCTTCCCGCATAGAAATCAGAGATGGGTACATTTGCCTTTGACGATATGTGAAGCTCTAAGGGCTTTTGGTGCTGAATTTAATTGCTTTCTCCCTTGTCGCTCTTCATGTATGGCAAGTGAGAAAGAAAAACAAGAAAAGGCTGCTGCTGCTGGATCTAATGAAGGAAATTCTTGTGGAGCAATGTTTGCAAGGTGGTTGGTTGCTGTGCAAGAAGGCGATGATGGAAAGAGAAGGGAGATAGAGTTAGTGGTTGGAGAAGAAGAAGAAGAAAGAGAGGATGATTTTTCAGAGAGGAGAAGAAGCTACAGGAGACATGTTTTTGAAGAGATTGAGTTCACTGAAGAGAAATATGGAGCAGGAAATGATGATAGCGTTGCACAAGACGAGGAAGCTGCCAGGGTTAGCATTTGTATCCCACCTAAGAATGCTTTATTATTGATGAGGTGCAGATCTGATCCTGTGAAAATGGCTGCTCTTGCTAATAAGTTTTGGGAAGCTCCAGTTCCAAACAATGATGATGAGAATGAGGAAGGTGATAATATTGATATTAAGGAGGTAAACGAAGTAGAAGAAGAGGCAGAAGAAGAAGAGAAGGGCATTAATAATGATGTGAAAGTTGGATGTAGTGGTGAAGTTGGAAAAGTAATAGTTGATCAAGAATTGGAGCAAACAGAGGATTTGGAGAAGGAAAGGTTGGTTTCTTGTCAAACCCATCAAAATGAAGTTACATTGGAAGAAGAAGAAAACGATGATGAAGAGGATAACAAAGAAACAAGAACAGATATTGACGGTGTAGAGGAAGCAAATTTAGTGCAGCAAGAAGAGGAAACAGGCTTGACACAAGAAACCGAAATAAACGTTAATGCTTCTTCCTCACATGATGAAACTGAAGATGATCCAGAGAAGTTAGAGATTCAAGAAAATGAAGACAATAATAATGAAAACATTAATATGTTACAAGAAAACGATGACAATCAGGAAAATAGAAATGGAAGTGACGATGACATTGAGGAAAGTTCAGTACATGTGTCCGTACATCAAGAATTGGCTGTTTTGGAGATTGAAGAGAATCAAGAATCAAAATCAGTAGAAGAAGAGCAAGAATTAGCAATGCAAAAATCAAAGGAAGAAGAGAGAGACACACCAGAAAAGGCATGCTGCATTGAAGAACAAAATCAAGAAACTCAAGAGGAAGAAGAAGAAAGATCCGAATCAAAAACCGAAGGCCCGAAAACCGAAGAAGAAGAAGAAGAAGAAATGGGTATGGAGTCAACGAAGGAAGTAGTAGAAAGTCAACAACCATTACTGCCAGAATGCTTGCTGTTAATGATGTGTGAGCCCAAGTTGTCAATGGAGGTATCCAAAGAAACATGGGTCTGCAGTACGGACTTCATCAGATGGTTACCAGAACCTTCAAGGCCTCATCAGGTCAAGAAAAAGGACGGTGGAGATCAACCCAAGAAAAGGATCAACAATCCTCCTTCCGTCCACGGCAACTTGCAGCCCCCGAGGTCTTCTTGCTCCTATCCAGCTAAGCCACCGGCTCATGCAGCTGGCGCTGAGTCTATGACCACAGCCATAGAGAAGAAGCTGGTTGGGACCAAGGGTTATGAGCCATTTGTGCTTACCCGGTGCAAGTCCGAGCCCATGAGATCAGCTTCTAAGCTTGCACCTGAGGCTTGTTTCTGGAAGAATAGGAAGCTTGAGCCGCACCGTCCGGCTACTCTTGGGGTCGGCGCGGCTGGGGTTGGGTTTTAGCTTTGAAATGCCTAGGTAAATTAAAGTTACCAAGTGTGGTAAGTTTGTGCTAGTAAAACTGTAGTTTTGTAGTTTGATTTTTGTAGTGATTTTACTGCTGTGGCATCCATGTAAATCTTATTTTCATTATTTGTAAGCATATTCTTTATCTTTATTCCCAAAAAAAAAAAAATTATGGGTATATTGGCAAATATTTTGGGAGCATGTGAGCTTGAGGAATCATGTCTTCTTCTGTTAACAAGTGCATTGGTGATAAATATAGTGAGCATATGTAGAATGGTGAATTTTGGGTGTTAAATGATGAAAATGAAGAAGCATGTTACTATGGTCCATAATTTGATGAATTTGGATGGAATGGTGGGACTGATGAAACTGACGGTTAAACAGATTTGATATTGAAGTCATATAAAGCTGAAAATGGTGTTATCAAAGTTGTTTTTGGGTAGGAGGGATCATCTTATCTTGGATTGACCCACCATGCTCCCACTGTCTGTTTTGCTCTACAAACGACATGTATTAATGTACAAAATTGATGTTGAACTTTGTAATAATTGAACATTATTGAATTTGAAGATGGGATGTTCTAATGTATTTTCTTAATTATTATTTTCTGAGATGATTGTTGGAATAAGGTGTACATGCAATTATTTTTTTCTTATTTGGGAATTTAAGAAGATAAAGGAAGTGATATCACTCACAAATAAAGAAAGAAAGAAAGATATTTACATATATCATTATTTGATAAATTTTGTAGTATAAAAAAAGGACTTGAATGCACAATTTCTCCCCTGAAAGCAAGTGTTCTTGCCATTGGAGACCTCGCTGAGGCCAGGCGTCAAGTGCGCTTGAAATGGATGATTAGTGTGGCTGCAATGGTGAACTCCAAAAGCACTAGTTTTGTGGCTGTGGTGATCAAGTTCCAAAGCAAAGAGAAATAGAGTGGGGTTAACTTTAGCAGAGTGCAGAAAATTCCAGCCTTTTTACAGGCAGGGATTTTACTTTTATGTAATGGTGGCATTCTTTGTTGTTTTCTTTATGGGGAGAGCTTAGGAAGGACATTCACTCAGAGGAGATAGAATAATAATAATAATGCAAAAAACCAAAAAGAAAGCTTGGTACTTCTGCCTCAAAAATTAAAGATACAAATAATGGAATGGAATGAAGTTTATATATACAATGGAATGGTGCTCTACAGCCAGCCCTGTATTTTTGCATTTTCTTCTTGTCCTTATTATGTGTTTTTTCAGTTTGTGGATCCAATCCACTTTAAAGAATCTCAAACTTATAGCACTTTTAACTTCTATTTTGAATCTTATTTCATTCATAAATCCCACTTCACCTATGCAATAACATAGTAAACAAGCAAGTGATTTCATATATTATTCAACACATGAAGTGCTAAAAGTTAGTTTTTAATTAATACCTATAATATGCTCATTTTGTATTTTATAATTAATAATTAATAATTTAATTAGACAAGGAAATAATAAAAAGTATCTGTTTTAAAATTTAATAAGTTTATTGAATTCATGTTATTAAAAATTTTAAATAAAAAATTAATTGGCTAAAAATTAAAATCATAAAGACTTAATAAGTTATAATTTTTAAAAAATAAGAACTTGATTGAATGTTTTATAATCTATAATTTTGATCCAAGGGTTTAATGTGAATAAAAAAATGTACAAGGATTCCGTGTATATATATATATATAGAGGACTAAATGTGCCAAAAAATAAAAAAAAGACAGTGGCAGATATATATAATTGGAAAGTTTCAAATTTAAATTTCAATTAAAGCTTAATTAAAAAAGAAAATCGTGTCAATTAAATGGAAGAAAAATAATATATTGCTCTGCAATTTTGTTCATTAAGAAACATGATTTAACTGAGGGTTATCTAATTAATGGTTACCTGAATGCAAGTTTGCAGTGTGCTGGATTAAAGCTAATGCAAGGTGGATGTCTTCATGTGCATGAAAAAATCCCAACTATATATATTCTTCAAACATGTCAATGCCAAGTATTTATTGTTCAAAAAAAAAAAAAAAAAACATGCCAATGCCGCACATGGACAACTATGCAGAGAATCATGCAAAGTTGCAAAACTAGTGGTCTAAAAAACTTCATAATTGCACTTAATCAGAAGAGAATATATAATGGATACGAATGTGAGATTTTCAAGTTTCTGGGACAACATAAACAGTACCCTCAAATAATTTCTTGGATTTTTCTTTGTAAAAATCCATACTGCGTGCTCCTCTGCATCTGTACAGTTTTTGTTTTCTTGATATTCAAAATTTCCAAGGCACGACTTATATACAAGGCACCACGAGTCTTCACTTGTATAATTATTATAGACTCTGATCATGTAGTACAAAAATAGGAATGGAAAAACGGAAAAGGTAAAAAGGATATAGTGAAATGATATTTTTTAAAAATATAGAAAATAAAAATGTTTAAATATATATCTAATTAAAATTTTTTATTTATTTTATTAATTAATATTATAATTATAAAAATTATTTTGTTTAGTTAAGAAAATATAAAATTATTTTTTTAATTTATTTATTTTTATTTAAAAAATATTAAAAATATATATTTTTTAAGTTAGAAATGCGTTTTTAAGTAGTAAACGTACTTTTTATATTTGTATACACAACCTGAAAATATTTTCAAGAAGTTTCCTAAAAATTTTCAAGAAGTTTCTTGAGATATTTTCAAGAAGTTTTCTAAGACTTTTGATACGAAAATATTTTCAAAACGCGACAACATTTATTAGATGAAGTTTCCGTGTATCATAGGGTCATGATATACTTCCAACAATTGATGAAAATGAAGGATGTTTCTTATGCCGTTTAAAAGCATCTTCAACTCACTCTTTATTTGACATAAACTCTTTATTATAAAGAGTGATTGTAAAAAATAACACTCAAACCCACTCTTTAAAGTTAAATTATAAATTAGAGACTGAGTTTGGCTCTCTACAAAATTCACTCTTTATACAAAATATTAATTATTAAAGTTCTATTTTCTATACACATTCTTATTTTTTATTAGTTTCTTTTATTACCTAAAATTTATTCTTCTTTCTTCCCATAATATTCAAAAATTAATAGTAAAAGCTTCTAGGATAAAACAAAATGAAGAGTGAAATATACAAAGTATATTGGACTTAAATAAAATTATTTTATATTAAAAATATCTTAAAATGCTCTTTATCACCTAAAATATACTTTTTATTTTAAAGAGTACAATTAGAGATGCTATAAGTTATTTTATAAGTGCATTACTTAAATTATTAATTTTTTTTTAGTTGTGGAAATAAATGAGTAATTGGAATGTGCATTAAAACCATATTCATCATACTCCAAAAAATGCTCAGGCTATGGACTTACGAGCTTCATCAAGTGCTAAGAAAGGGAAAGTGGTTGAAGGATCAAAGTCTAGGGTTTTTTAAGCTGAAGAAGATGAAAAAGAAACTAATAGAGGATATCTTCTAGAGGGAGAATTGGTACGTCGTGATTCGAGGAGGAGAGTTGCTTCTGAGGCAAGACTTGGGGAACAAAGTTATAGTGGGAATAGTAGTAATGAAGTTCTGACGTCTAACAAGTTAGGAGAGGGTCAAAAAAATATCAAAAAAGATATTAATGAATTCAGTCTGTTGGTGCAATTTTAGGTGAATTGGGTTGAGCGATGCAAGAGGAATTGCTTCCTCCATAAGTTATAACTTTTAATCAAACAGGATTGCGAGTTCCCAATTTGTTGTGATTTTGATTCTAACAAATTGTGATTTTGTTTGGTTTATACAATAGGAATTTGTTGTAAATAAAGAAATCTTTTTTATATTAATAAATATTATTACAAACTCTAGAAATCAAAATAAAATGAATAATGGAAAACCTTTTTTGCTAGATTGGAAATTTTGATTGATGATTTGAGAATTGATGATTGATTTATTTGGTGATTGGTTGATTGAT
>CATIWM010413528.1:0-12033 GCA_949671775.1 Mallotus repandus | reverse complement strand
ATAACGGCTATAACGGATATATTTTTGAATATCCCGACCGAGATCAGTGTGATTACGACCGGGACCAGATAAAATGCAGGCTAAAAGTCCAAAATTTCATTCAAATGATGTTTGAATTTGTTGAAAATAAAATTATTTTTTTTATAAGTATTCTTTAGTTTTTTTAATTTGTTTAAATAATTATAATTTAATTATATATTTATTTGATAATAATTTTAATCAATGTTATATTTATTTAATAATGATTTTGAATAATTATATGATAAAATAAAATTATAATTTAGAATTTAATATTCAATAACAATTTTAATTGGTGTTATATTTATTTAATGAGCTAAAGTAGTATGACAAATTTGTTAAAAACTATAAAACCACTATGTTAATATTTTGTAACGGATTTTCAATCTGTTACAAATTTGTAATGGCTTAAAAATCCGTTACAAATTTGTAATGGCAAAATATTAATATAGTTTTCTCATATTCGTAGCAAATTTTGTAACGGATTTTTAAGCCGTTAAAAATTTGTAACAGATTAAAAATCTGTTACAAAATATTAACATATTGGTTTTATATTTTTGAACAAATTTGTAACGAATTTTCAGTTACTAATTAGTAATGGATTAAAAATCCTTTTGCAAATTTGCTAAAAATATAAAAGAACTATGTTAATATTTTGTAATGTGCCGTTAAAAATTTGAAACGGACTAATAATCCATTACAAATTTACTAAAATATAAAAAACTATATTTGTTAATAATTTGTAACGGATTTTTAAGTCTTTGCAAATTAGTAACGGATTAAAAATCCGTTACAAATATACTAAAAAGATAATTAATAATTTGTAATGGATTTTTAAGCCATTACAAAATTGTGACGGCTTAGAAATCCGTTACAAATTATTAACATATATAGTTCTTTTACATTTTAGTAAATTTGTAATGGCTTAAAAATCCGTTACAAATTTTTAAGCCATTACAAATTTGTTCAACATATAAAAGAACCATGTTAATATTTTGTAACGGATGTTTAGTTCATTACAAATTAGTAACGGAATAAAAATTTGTTACAAATTTGCTAAAAAAAAATAAAAGAACTATGCTAATGTTTTGTAACGGATTTCTAATCCGTTACTAATTAGTAACAGATTTGTTAGCCGTTACAAATTTGTAACATATTTGTAACGGAATTAATTTGTTACAAAAATTTTAACAGATATTTCCGTTACAAAATTGTTATTAATAGTTGGCACCACATTAATGCGTGTTTTTGTAACAAAATTAGTAATAAAAATATTTCTGTTACAAAATCCATTATAAATTCCGTTACAAATTTTATATTGTAACGGATATTATTCTATTACAAAAGTTTTGTTACTAAATTTATATTATGTTACAAATCCCTTGCAAATTTCTAACAGACTATATTCGTTACAAATATCTGCTACGAATCAGGAATTTTTTTGTAGTGTTATTTTATTTTCATTTTCTTATCATAATGTTTTTAAAAAATAATATAAAAATCAAATTACATGATTAAAAACATATATTGTAAAAATTTAATGAAAAATCTTCATATAAAAATTGTTGTAATTTTAATTTTTAAGAAAAGTGTTATAACATATTAATAATAGAAAAATAAGTGCTATATTTTTTTTATTAAATGGACTTTTTGCAGTATAATTTAATTAAAGTATTTGTTGGAATATATTTGATCTAAATTACATGTAAATTAATTTTAGCTATATTCATTGAATTTGTGAATACTTTTTATGATAAATTATTGTTCAATTTTATAATAATTTTTTAATCATACAATTTGATTTTTAAATTATTTTTTAAAAAATAATGATAAAAATAAAAAATAAAATCATGTGCGTATGACATTTAAAAAAACCTCTTCATAAAAAATAAAAGATATGTTATTTACTATTGTTGGTGCAAGTTTTACAGTCAAGATTAGTTAAAAGTTGGAGAGTACTAATAAAAAATAATAATTGACTATATCAAATTTTGTTAACGTAAAAAAAAAACTCAATTACAAGCAATTTTAAAATATTGAACATCAAACAATTAATTTGAAAGGAAAATTAAAAAAAAAGTAGTATAGTTGTTGTAATTAGTCAGAATAAATATTTTCACGAAGGGATAGTTATGTAATTTATAATACTAAAAAAATGGGATGCAAAAATTTCCTATTTTTCTAACTTCCCCCTTCCATTTCTAACTTCCTCCTTCATTTCTAACTTCCCTCTACTAGCTAACACCACCTACCTCTTTTTCTAATTTACAAAAAAAATCTAAAATCTTTTTTTTGGGCCAATGTCCATCAGGTTTGAACTTTTTTGGTCATTATTTATGTGATGGGTTTATCTTGAATTTTTCATTATCAGATTTTCTTGTTTTAAGTGGGTCAAAATTGAATGTCAATAAATGTGTATGAATGCAAACATTTGATTTAAAATTTTAAATTTTAAATAAACTTTTAAATTTAAAGATTTTAAATAACATATAGTTATATATTATTTCAAATATTTATTAAATAAATTTTTCTAAAATTTATTGTGAATTTGTTTCAAACTCACATGCATACAAATTTATATAATTTTCAAATAAAAAATTTAATTGAAATTTAGATTCATACTTAAATTATTTGGAGATTATTCAAATCTACCTATAATACTAATAATAATAATAATAATAATAAACTTATAACAAATTAGTAATTATCTGATGGGTATGCGTGTATAGTAAGTTTTATTTAAAAAAAAAAGCATGGGCCGGGTTTGTCGACCTCTATATTCACCCGTTCACCAACTCGGTTGGTTCAGTCCAGATACTGTGTAAACGACGTCACTTAAACCGCGGCCAGCTGAGCTCATCTTTGATCCAACGGATCGACAGTAACGAATTTCACCAATAACCAACAAGAAATCCTCAGTCGCACAACTCTTACACTCGCAAAATCCAACACAGCACGCAGACTAATACGGGCATAGCTGACCGCCGCTGTCATCGGTAGATAGCCACTTGTTGCTGCGGTTTTTTGCGTGGAAGCTTCAGTCAATCCCTATCTCAATCTTTACAGATGTAACGCGAATTATATGATTCATTTTAATTAAGTGCAATCAGAGAAGAGTGTTATTAGAAGAAAACAGATTTTAACTGATAATGATATAAATACTTGGTTCTACTCTGGCTATGATTGAATGGAATTGTATTTAATTAGCTTGTAGTTGCTAGAATTCAATTCAAGAAAAGACATTTTGAAAGGAAGTCGCACAAATTTGAAAGAATTGAACTGAATTGAATTGAAATTTCCCACACAATTTATTCTAAAACAAAGCATGTTTCCACCAATTCTGTGTGGTTAGATGCAATTGATTCCTTTTGATAAAACTTATCATACTGCAATTGGGAGAAAGTGCACATTCTAATCATCTCGCCTTGGCGGTATTTTAGCGCTTATCCTTAACGAAGAGAAGAGAAAAGTATTGGGCTGTAATGCCTGCTTCTGCTAAGATTCTAACGCTTGATGACCATACCTGTAATGAAGACTACTGGACAGTTGTTTTACCTCCTCGTGGCAAACGAAGTAGAAACTTTCCTAAAGTGAGGACTTGGGAAGAACAGCAGCAATAGCCGTGGGTACCGATGGATCTTGAATCTGATTCAAATAGACAATCGAAGTTGATAGAAAAGATGAAGATTTGTTTGAAGATAGTTGAGAGCTCTCAGTTTTATCAGACTCTTTTGGAGCAAATTCGGACTCTAGAAGTTTCGAATTCTTTTCGCAGGGCTTTGGGCTCAGAGTTAAAAATGCAGATGGTTATATATGGTATTGGCAGCATTGAATCATATGAAACCCCTTGAATTCAGGTGAGCGTTGCAGTTTTAATGAAAATAGAGCTCAGTTGGATTGGGGACATAGAAGTTTTTGATCCAATTCTTTCTACTACGGAATCTCATGTGTTGGAAGCCCTTGGTTGTTTTGTTCTAGCTGTAAATGAGCATGGTCGCCGATGTGCCACAAGGCCAACGCTGTTTTACATGCCGCACTGTGAGGCAAAGTTACACAATAATCTTTTACAAGCAAATTGGGGGGTGGAGCTTTTAAATCGCATTGTATTATTTGGAAATAACTGTGAGGTGTATCACTTCTTGTCCGAGTTTAGGAAATCAACTGTTGTTGCTTCATCCCGACATATTGTGGTTGTTAGGGAATTCACTCATGAGTATGTTATCAAGACAGTTTCAGATTACTATTTTGCTGCTTTTCATGATTCAAGTTGGCATTTTTTCAGCCCTGATCTCAAGGCAGAGCTGCAGTTATTGAAAATTTGATTGATATGTGTAATTTGCAATAAACGATTGTCTTAATCAAACATAGCATTTGTTTTGACTAATTTATTAGAAATTATTAGATAGTTTCTTTTTGGCTGCTTTAGGTTGATTTTAGTTTTGTTGCAAGTCGTCATGTGATTAGATGTATGCCTTTTCTTATCTTTTAATTGAAATGGTTTTCTACTATGCAAACAAAGCAGAGAAGAAGTCGCAAAAAAAAGCGTTTGAAGCATAGTTTAGATGTATTCAACCTACACAACCTTAGCCTAAGGTTGATCTAGAGCAGTTCTTGATCTACTAGCCTAAGTCAACCAATGGACAACTGAGACATGGCTAACCAGCAAATTCTCTGGTTGAAGGAAGGAAACAACGCTGACACTGCAAAAACTAAGAAAATAGAATAACAGGCCTTGTCTCTTTGTAGCAATTAAGAGAAGGAGACAAAACGGACAAAAATCCTGTATCAGCTATATTTTAATCTGTATTTGGCTTCAAAGTCTTCTTTTGCTCTTTATCCAATGTTGGGGACAAAACTTTAACTAAAAGTAATCTCAAGTGCTTACCCTCTTTTCATCATCATCATCTTCTTCTTCTTCCTCCTCCTCCTTTTCTTGGTCACTGTGATTTTTTACTTGGCTATTTTTTGGATACGCTCATACCTTTTGCCACAAGGAGAAACCATGGCTGCAGCCTTAGTAAGAGGTTCATTTCTCTCTGCTTTCCTTCAGGTTTTGTTTGATCGGTTGGCTTCTCCCTAGGTTCTAGACTTCTTCAAGAATCAAAAGCTCAATCACAAGTTGCTGGAGAAATTAAACGTAACTGTAAATTCTATTGATGGAGTGCTTGATAACGCAGAGGAGAAGCAGGTTACTAGACCAGCTGCGAAAAGGTGGCTTGATGATCTCAAAGGTGCTGTATGAAGCTGATGATCTGCTGGACAGGATTCAGTATAAAGTTCTGCGGTCTGAGATGGAAGCTGATTGCTCTGAGATCAGCATGGATCAGGTGCGAAAATCCTTATCTTTTAATTCATCTGGAAAGAATATGTCACTGGAGCTTGGAGATGTCCCTGAAAGACTTGAAAGCATTCTTGATAAACTTGAATATTTAGTTAAACAAAAGGATGCCCTTGGTCTGAGAGAGGTTATAGGAGAAAAACAACCATAAAGAACACTGTCAACTTCTTTAGTTGATGAGTCTGTTGTTTATGGTAGAGATGACGATAAAGAAGCCATAATGAAGCTGCTAGTAGAGGATGATGCAAACTACAATAACCTACGTGTGATTCCCATCATGGGAATGGGTGGGGTGGGTAAAACCACCCTCGCTCAGCTTGTCTATAATGATAGCAGAGTATGTGAGTGCTTTGATCTCAAGGCATGGGTCTGTGTTTCCAAGGAGTTTGACATTTTGAAGGTCACATAGGATATTCTTAAGGAGTTCAGTAGAATGCAATGTGTTACTGCTAATTTGAATCAACTTCAACTTGAGGTCAAGGAGATATTGATGGGGAAAAAGTTTTTGCTCATTTTAGATGATGTTTGGACAGAAGATTATGCTGACTGGGATATCTGATAAGTTCATATTTTATGCATAAATCTAGTTAATATTTCATTAGTTTTTACTTTATATAGTGTGATTATTTAGTAAATTATAGTTAAAATATGTTGATTTAGGATTATAAGTTAATATGTTGCATTACATATAAATTAGACCATATTTCATATTAATTTGCTTTTGTTTGCATAATGCATAAAGAGTTAAGATTAATTAAAGTTTTGAATTAGTATTAGAATAAGTTCTATGTGGATTTTAGATGCATTTTAATGTGTTTTTCCATGTCTTTTGAGGTTTGGAAGTTTGGAGTTCGAATAGAATGCAATATGGCATGACTCGGAGCTTAATTTAGCAAAGAAAAATGTTTAGGAGAGTGTAACGGCTGTTATGGAGTGTCTGGATTAAAGGATTTTCAGAAGAAAGAGCGTAACGGCTGTTACATGTTATTGCACGGCCGTTACGCATCTCCTGTATGATTTTGGATTCAAGCATATCTGAGTGTTTTGGCCGTAACTTTTCGTGTAGAACTCGGATTTAGGTGATTCAAAGTGCTTTGGGAAGCTAAGAGAAAATATTACAACTTTGATGAAGACTTTAAGAGCTAATTCTTTCATATTAAGGGGTTAAAGTTTCGTGAAATTCATCCTACCTGCACAGAGCGGGAAAACTATCCTAATTTGATTAGGATTGGACTTTTAAATACCTAAATTTATTCCAATTCAATCAAGGACGAATTATGACTATATATAAGGGATCAAAAGAGATGGACAAAGGATTCATTCCGCATTCTTAAAGCCACAAACAAGAGCCAACCAAAGATTGAAGGAGTCTAAAGATTAAAAGAGTTCTTATTTATTTTCTTCTTCATCTTTCTATTTCTTTTGGACATGTTTATGTGCTTTGCCACAACCATGCGTGGATAGTTTTCTTTTAGGGTTTGGGAATAGGACTAGCTATTCCATGACGTGAATGAACACAAGATTTTACTATTTAATTTGATTTTCAGTTAATTCTATGAGTTGTATTTAATGTATGTTTTCATTCTTGGTGGCTTGTTTGCATGTTTATGGGTGTTTTTGCCAATGAGAGTTTGGGGAATTCAATAGCTTAAAACTCATAGGACTTAGATCACTTGACCACAAGAGTAGGCGAGCTCTTTGGGGAACCATGACTGTAGACAGGGGTCTGCGGTGTAAATCAATTGTTAAGAAACTTAATGAGTTTTGATTAACTTCTTAACCATAAGAGTAGGTTAAACTTTAATCTTTACATGCTTAATTGAACTCGAGAGAGTCATTAGGTAATTTAGAACGATTGCCCTTAACTGAAATCAATGTTTTTCTGTTAATTTGCGTTCATGATCGGATTGGAAGAGTGAAACTAAACCTAGACTCTAAGCTTTAATCATTTGATTTTAATTATAATTTAGATTGTTGAGTTTATTTAATTCTTACTTCGCTTTTATTTAATTTGCTAGCTAAGATCATAAGTAAAAATATTGGTAATCAATATACAATCCCCGTGGGAATGATAACTCTTTATACTGCAATCACAATTCATGCGCTTGCAGGTTTTGAATGTAACAATATCTTGTATACACTATTCAAATTTAGTGCAAAGGGAAGCAAGGTGATTGTTAAAACACACAATTCAAGTGTTGCATTGATTATGTCTGCTTCTTTAACTCACTATCATCTACAAAAATTGACCAATGATAATGGTTGGCTGTTGTTTGCTAAGCATGCATTTGATGATGTAAACTCAAGTGCCCATATAGAGTTAATGGAAATTGGCAATGAAATAGTGAGGAAGTGCAAAGGCTTGCCTTTGGCTTTGAAAGCACTGGGTAATCTACTGCGTTTTAAAACAAATGTTGGTGATTGGGAAAAAATTTTAAAAAGTAACATTTGGGAGTTATCAAACGATATGATTCTACCAACATTGAGGTTGAGTTATAATTATCTCCCATCATATCTAAAGAGATGTTTTACTTACTGTGCTATATTTCCCAAGGATTATAAGTTCAAGAAGGAGAAAGTAGTCCTACTATGCATGGCAGAGGGTTTTCTAGAAGTAGAGGAAAGAGGCATCGAGTATTTCTATGATCTTGTATCAAGATCATTTTTTAAACGATCAAATGTTAATCAATAAACCTTCATCATGCATGATCTTATAAACAATTTGGCTAAATTTGTGTCCGAAGAATTCTGCTTCTGTTTAGATGGTGATGCTTCATTTAAGATCTCCAAAAGGGCAAGATATTATCATATACAAGAACATTGTATGATGGTTTGAAGAAATTTAAGCCTCTCTATGAAGCTCAACATTTGCTAACCTTTTTACATGTGGATACTGTGGAAAGGTGGGGTAGTCACATTGCTACTGAGGTAACTAAAGATTTATTACTAAAACTTATGTGTTTGCGAGTTCTGTCTCTATCTCATTATAACAACATAACTTGTATATAACATCCATAGATATTTATGCTTGTGCATTGAATTAAAACAATAATAACAAATAAATAAGTATGAATATAGATAATTGATTAGCTTTAGACTTTTCTAGAATTAACTTTGTGGCAATATATTACTAGTTTAAAAGAAGAGATAAGATGAATTGAAAAAAAATGCTCTCCTTTTTGAGTGTTTCCTGGTGTCATCTTCATGAACGTCTGGACAGTTAGAATGTTTGGCCAGCAACACGTTTTCATGGACGTCATTGGCCATAAAGATATGTTCTCTCATGCTGCAAAGATTACTTCTCCATAGAGCTTTGACAATGTGGTTCCGTTTTCAAAAAAATCATTTGCTGCAATGGTAGCTAACTTAGGCCCTCCACCTAAAGACACCACCATTACCAACAAAGGTGGCTACATAGCCATAAAAATCAACCAATAGTTGTACAAACAATAGTTACTGGCCTGTCAACGTGCTCTTGTCGCGAGATTAATCCTTTTAAAAGGTGATGACCCTTGGAAACTACCAGAATTGAAGAAAAGATTATCCACCACCTGGGGACTTGACAGCAATTGGAAACTCGTCTCATTAGGAAGAGGGTTTTATCATGTTATTCTAAACTCTGACGCAAATAAAAATTTAGTGTGGAGCCAAGGTGTTGTTCCATCGAAACCAGGTATCATCCATTTGCATCATCGGATGCCGAATTTCAATCTATTATAATAGAAATCCACTCTTGCACAATTGTGGGTTCATCTTTATAAACTCCCCTGGGAGTACTGGCATTTGCAAATTCTTACTTCCATTGTTAAGGGCATTGGAGTTCCATTGAAGTTTGATAAAAATGTTGTGCATGGTGAGTTTGGTCACTATGCAAGAATTTTGATCAACTTAGATTTATCGTCATCTTTACCTGAAACTCTCTTAATTGAAAGAGTTGGGAAGAGTTTTCTTATAAATATTATCTATAAAAATCTTCCATCTTTTTGTAACATTTGTTCCAATATTGGTCATCTCCCGAAAGATTACAGAATGGGTAAGAAAATGACAGTTGCCGTTGTGAATAACTCTGACCAGCCTCATAAATCAGTCTGAAAATTGAAAGTCACTGTCTTATGAATAATGTTTTTTTAGCGCTGAATTCTGAGATAGCTTTTTTTTTGCGAAAAGAATTTAGATGATCATTTGGCAATCTTACCAATTAAAACTTTGCCGCTCTCTCGGGTTGCCACCGAAGTCCATCAACAATCAACAGCTGGCCTGGTTCAACTTTCATCAGACTATGCTAAGCAACCAAATCCCACTGCTGTGGTTGAAACCTGTACTGATGCCCTTAGCCAAATCAGCAAAGTTGCCATAGACTCAGTTCAACATTAGACCGACCACTTTTCCATAAACCCAAGGAAAGTGGAGAGCACTACTTGTCAGAACACAAAGGTTAATCTGGTGTCCTCATCTACTATTCATGTCAAAAATGTTGCTCCGGTGTAGATAGATAATGTTTTACATTATAATGGTGTTGAGAAAGTTGTAGAACCAATGCAACCACCTGTTGTTGAGCCTGCTCATTTTGACTCAAAATAGATGCCCAATAATTCGATTGTTCAGTTTTCAACCACTGTTAACTTGCTGCATGAAGTGGACGTTAAACACAATGGCAACCACACTCTTAAAGTCATCCATAATGTTGTCGCTTCTGCTCCTTGTTTTGACAATGTTGCATCCAATGGCCAGAGACAAGATATGGTAGGTGAAGATACAAATGTCACTGCTACTTTGTTAGAAATCTAGACTATCGATGACGAAAATATTGCTCATACTTCAAATTTTTCTAAGGAGAGTTATCTGCTTACTAAGGAACTGACCAAACATGCCCCACGCCAAGATGCCATCTCCAATGATCAACAAGAAGTTATGGCTTGCGAGATCATTGACTCCACAGTGATTCCTCATCCCAATGATGTCAACACAGAAGCAACCCCATTTTTCATTAAGACAAGGGTCCCTTGGGCTAATCTTATGGATACTGAAGAATAGTGGACTACGTAAAAAATCCCATGCTAATGATTTCCAGACAGCCAAAGATGACTTCCTATCAAAAAACATAGCCTCTTGGGCAGAGAATATGGAAAAGGAGGAAGTGCCATGGATCACAGGGAAATCCATTCAACATCATCAATCCGATGATGAAGGCAAACAAATGGAAGATGTATCATTATAATACGCGAATAGTTTATGGGCAAAAAAGAGTTCTAAGTTGCAACAGGGATCATTTCAAGTCTAGCTCAAGAGATTATCAAAAAAGCCTCTCCGCCTTAACTTATGACTTTGGTTAGGGAGAATGATGTTGCTCCTTCCTGGAGATTATTTTAATCAGGGGGTGGCTTTTTTTTTTTTTTTCCTACTTGGCTTACTATAGAGAGCTCCTTCTGTTCTCTTAGTGATCTGTGGCTTTTGCCTTTGTTCTTCTTTGTAACTCTTTCTCTTCTTTTTATGTCCTTTTAATAATATTTGGACTCCCAGAATTTAATTTTTGGACTTCAACTTTTTACTAAAAATAATAATTAAAAAGATATGATTAAAATAAGATAAGCTAAGAAAAAGGATAAGAAGAAGGATTGGGGAAGAGTATGGTGGTGGTTTTAGACAAAAGGGGGTTGTCTTCCTAAAAATAAAAAAAAAAGGAAAAAAAAAAAAAGGGACAGGGCTGCTCTCAATTCTCAACAATTCTCACCAAAGAAACTTCATTTCTTCAAACCCCACCTTCTTTAAACATCAAGCTTCATTCTTGATCATTTGGGTAGTTTGTTCTCATGAATTCAATGCATGATTGAAGGATCTCATCAAGCACTTGGGTCTTTTATTTGAATTTCATAATTTGTTTGGGTAAGTTATTTCTTTAACCTTCAATTTATTTTTTATTATAGAATTTCAATTGCAAGTTTAGAGATTTGAATATTTATTTTAGATTTAACTAAAGTAATTAATTTTGTACTCTCAAGCTTACTGTTTAGTTAAGAATTTAATTGAAAGAGTAAATTGAGAAATTGTCATTTTAATATTATAGAAGTAAATTTCATATTTCTTTTCTAGCTATTTTTATTGTTTATAAATACTGTTAATTAGGCTTAAATGCAGAAGCAATTAACATATATATGATCCTAATAGGACAATTAAATTAACCAAAACATAAATCATGGCATAATTATAAAAGTGACAGTAAAGGAAAACTTACTTGAAGAACCCATTGCAATAATTGAATATCCCAAAAGCAAGTAATAATAATGTTCTCCAATCCCAATACCGTATAAACTTAAATTCGCCTTATGATGATATTAAGACTTGTTTGATTCTTGATGAATGAATCAAACCCTTATAGCAGAGTGTTTTTTTTTTTTTGAGAAAAGAAAACCGTAACTCCAAATCTTGAACAAAACACGTCTTTTAACTTTATGGCATGTTTTTGTCCAATTACCAAAAGACTCCTTAATTTTTTACCATTATACAAAATACCACTCAAACTTATATTTTCACGATATGGGACGGAGGGATTTACACCCGATAATTGCCTCTTCAATACTACACTAATCATCACCATGTGTACAATAATAGCAATTATCAATTACTTAAAATATATGAATCAACATTAGAAATTAAAATTTCTAACATTCTCCCACTTG
>CATIWM010413474.1:0-14500 GCA_949671775.1 Mallotus repandus | reverse complement strand
GGTAGGTTTTTCTTAGTTTTGATGAGTAACGTTGATGCTTTGATATTTATGAGCAAACGTCAAATTGCTCAGTTTGTTCAACTAAACTCTACTGTAAATATTGTTATTAAAGTATCTATTTTGCTTTCTTTCATTTTGTTTTCTTTTTGTGTGAACTTTCTTTTATCTGCAATTGGTGAGAAACAAGGGAAATGAAAATATGTAAGGCGAAGCTATGTAGAGGAGATCGAGCAAATCTCCTTGAAATAGAGTTGACATTAGTTACTTAAATTGCTGATGCCTAGTTTATGCTGAGGCCTTGGGATCTCAATCCCCTATGGCGCCACCGAAAATTTCCTTGGATTATATAGCGACTGCAGTCGGGTGGGATATACTATTGTGATATCTTATACTCTTAAATAAATCCTTTCTCTCGTTAATATTGATAACTAATAATCGTGACTTTATGGAATACTAAGAAACGATATTATTCAATAAGAATTATTGATGTTTGGTGGATATAGTTTTGTTCTATCCTATATAAATATAGGGAGCTTCTTGCTTACTTCAAAATATTATACCATACAGTTCATTTGTGACATATATGAAGTATTTTTCATGTATAATGAATTTTACGATAAATTATAATACATTCTAAATATTATTATTTTGGTACTTTTTGATTGTATTATTATTTATATTATTTCTTAACCAAGATGTACTTTTTATTTTATGAATGAAAGATTCAGAAAAAGATGAATTGTGAATTTTTTTGTTGCTATGTTTCAATTGCATTGATAGAACTTTTTTAACGTGCAACTTAACAGTCTGTATGCTCCACTTAATGGTTTTAATTATCTCATTGCTGAAATTTCACTAGGACATCTAAAATCCATAAAGAATACATTCCATAAAAGGACATAAAAATGTCCTTTACGAGTAGTTCAAGTGGCAAAAAGTGTAGACATCTATTGAATCCTCCACCCTCTTGTCTACTTCTCTTATGGTATTGAGATTTAACCATCTGATCTATAATAAAAAAATAATAATAAAAGGCACAAAAATCATGAAGTGAGAATTCACAAATTTTACCAAAAAAATAAATAAAACAAAAAAATAAAAAAATATATGTATCTATTAAATGCAAAAGCAAATAGAACAAACAAAATTAGAAATCTTTATTTATTGAATGCCAAAAAGATAATAAAGGGTCACGACACCAATTAGCGGAGGTCAAAAACTAAAGTTCTTAAAAAAAGGGAGAACATGAGAAAAGGAAGAAAAATGTGACAATTTATTTGACTTATATTTTCTTGAAGAGAATTATATCATCAAACCATGATTTTTTAGTATACCCAAAAATGAAGAACTTTTTAAATTTCTAAAGTATGAACAACATGATTTTTTTAAACTATATACAAATAAAAATAAAATAATATCAATTTTATGTAACATGGTCGCTATGTAGTTATAGATGCATTATTGAAATCAATTACGTTCAATTAGTTAGAATTGTTATTTAAAATGATATTAGATTAGCATTATAAAATAAAAAAAAATTGGAAAAAACTACAAACCCATTAAAAAAAATACAAGACCAAGATCCTTCAAAAATTTTGTTTCTTCATTAAGTGAATAAAAAAATAAAATAAAAATCGAAATCTTTAATTGCTAAAAAAAATTTTCCAAAAACAAAATATCATCCAAAAAAAAAAAATAATCCAAAGCTGTTCCTCTTTCCAAATTAATGCACGTATCTATTAGTGCTATGACTGTGTTACCTTTGGCGCTAAAATATGCAGCATTTCCTTATTGTTTTGGCGCCATGAAGGATAAGGATATAATAGTCATTTAATTAGGAAATTATCTAGAGATAAATAGTTTTAACCCAGATATTTAAGACAATTTATTATCTGCTAATTGAGATTTTTTTTCTTATCTGATGCACTTGGTATCCGGTATTTCGTAGGATCCAATTAATTTAAATTTTATCTGAGTAAGACCCAAAAGAATGTAATGGTCTCCTCATTAATATTTAACGCTTCTGCATAGAAATAATTATGATTATGATTGTGTTTATTCCTAAGAAAATAATTATTATGATTATGTTTAGGAAGGCAAAAAGACATTTTACACCCTATCCTGCAGAGTATGGTTTAGAGAGTCCTATGATATGGGTAGTGGGAAGACGTGAACTTGTTGAAGAAGTTTATATTTTCACGATTAAACCATATAAATATCACCATAAGCACAGAAACTCAGAGACTCAGGTACTTAGAGGGAGATATGGTGAAAGTGGAGAGAGTAGCAGTAGAGGAAGAAGAATGGGAGCGATGTCCAAAGAGACGACTGTCGTTCCATTCAACACCATCAAACACTTCTCCTCTTCCTCATTGTCTCAGAAACAATGCTACTTCTATTGCCTCATGTGACCTTCATGTTCTTGATTGTTGCAACTGCAAAAGACCTTTAACTGTTCCTGTCTTTCAGGTCCTTTTATTATTTTACCGAATCTTTGTTTTTTTTTCTTTTGTTTTTTTTATGGTTGGTGTGATATGATACATGCACATAAATGGATGGTGATTCTTCATTTGTTTGTTTGTTATATGATGATCAATAATATTTTTATTGGTTTGCACTTCTTTTTCTTTTTGGACTCTTTGTGTTGATCATTTGATTAAAGATATGAACTTTAGCAATCAACTTCAAGATCATGAATCTTTAGGAGGTATTAAACTTGTTGCAATCAACAAATGCGTAAAAGAATTTCCATCAAACTTGTTGCAACTTATCGAAATTATTTATGTTTATCTCATAATATTGGCTCTTATATTTGCACTATTATACTATAGAAAACATGCTATTTACTTCTCTGAATTGCCTGTTAATACAGTGTCAGCTGAGGGGTCATACAATATGCAGTTCTTGCCGGATGGAAGTTAAGAAATGTCCGTCTTGCTACCTCCGTACCCCATGGATACTGTGCCATCCCATGGCAAATGTTCTTGAATCTGTTAGGATAGCTTGTCAGAACAAGATCTATGGTTGTGAAGCAACATTCAGTTACAACAGGAAACTTGACCATGACAAGAACTGCACCTTTGCTCCTTGTTCATGTCCTATTCCAGGCTGTAATTTCACTGCTGCGTCTTATCAGATTTATGGACATTGTTTTCAAGAACATACAGGGCGGTGCTTTCAATACGATACCAGCTTTTATGTTTCTCTTAACATGGAGGATGAAGTATTGGTTCTGCAAGAAGAGAGTGAACGTGAGGTGTTTCTTCTTGCCAATAAAGAGGACTTTACTGGGAATTTGGTTACAGTTTGTCGGGTTGGTCATGCTTCATCAAACGAGGTTATTTTTATGATATTGCGGCAAAAGTGAAGGGAATAAATCACAGGTTTCAATCTTTTACGAAGAATGTTGGAAGCAACAACATCGATGGCCTTTCTTCTACAGGGTTTTTTCTTGATGAATTTGGTCCTAATGGTTCTATCATCTTGAAGCTATGAATAAGGAGTTATGGCTCATGTCCATTGGACTTCTGAAGTTGATGATAGTGATATTATTCCTAAATAAAGCTTGAATCAAATGAAGCCTTAGCTGATCATTCTTTTGTTAATTGTTATTTTGTGTCTAGATTAGCTAGTAATTATGGTAGAATATTTATACTTTGAATACCACATATGTAAATTGTTGTAGAACTTGACAAATCTCTGCAAATGCTAGGTTTGGGAACTTATGGCCGAAGGCATTTCGGTATAATTACCTCGAGGTAGTCACAAAGCTACGACTAATATGGACTTGGATTTAGCTGGGTAGACTTGGTATCTTTTTACAGATGCTAGACTTCACTTTCAGCTTGTCTTTTGAAAAATATTCAGTATGTATCTTAATAAGAAAAAGACTAAGGGCATCCACATCGATAGTGTTATAAGGGTGTAATGACCCTCATGAGATGCATCCCATTACACGCCACCTGTCAGCCCCTTGAGCTTTGAGCATGGGTTGGTGCCGAGGATTTGGGCATTGTTCCTTGGCACAACCTTGTTAAGATGCAGCAGGCATCAAACAATGCATGTGGCTTTGGTGACAGCATATGGTTGCATGGTCTGAGTAGGGAGTTGGCTACTTAGGCTGCACAAAGAGTGTGCAAAGCTAGCATTGGCAACTAGCCAAGTAGCTAAGTGATGGGCGAGCAGAATTGGCACAAAGGCATTGGTGGGCTGAGCAAGAAATCTGATTGGGTGATCAGGCTTGACAGTTGTGGGCAGTTGTAGTTGTTTCCTATTTTAGTGGGTTCTAGTTATGGCACATGTGCAAATTGCCAGCATGGCAATGTAGGCTGCAGTAATGTGTTTGAATTGTCCCTAAGGCAGTTGGGGGTGTCAACTGCCACCTTAGGATAAGGGGGAAGCAAAACTGCTCCTGTGTAACCACCTTTGTATAACTGCTCTCTATATAGGCAGTATGTGTGTGCTTGGAAATTATGTATGAGGAGTCCCATTAATGTGTATCGTGATTATTGAGAATAGTAAATAAGTTGGGAGTGATTCCTGTAAAGATTCGTGTTGCCTTTAATTCTGTATAATTGTGTGTGTGTGTGTGTGGTGGAACTGAGTGTGTGTGCAGACTTGGTTGCCTTGCAGGCAAAATTTCGTGGGCTTGAAATTGACCCTATAACAATTGATATCAGAGCTTCAGTTGACGATGGCCGGGGGAAACAATGAAATTTGTGAGCAACTGGCACGAATTGAGGCCTTAATCGGTGTTGTTCCAGAAGTGGAAGATTATAAACCCTTGCTGGACAAACTTGCAGACCTTGAGATGGAGATGGATGGGATCCGTAAGACCTTGATTGATGAGGCTTCAAAATTTTGCAAGGATCATAATGATCTTCGAGAAGAATTGGCAGTAATCCGTAGGGCTGTAGGCTATGCTGCAGAGAGTAGTGAGTAATGACCCAAGGTAAAAGTTTCTGAACCAAAGTGCTTCGATGGGACAAGGAGTGCGAAGGAACTTGAGAATTTCTGTGGGATATGGAGCAGTATTTTGTGGCTGCAAAGGTGCCTGACTCGGAGAAGGTAACAATAACCAGCATGTATCTATCCGGAGATGCCAAACTCTAGTGGAGAACTCGGTTGACAAATGACTCCAATGCTGGTAGGCCTAAGATTGATTCTTGGGAAAAATTGAGGAAGGAGATGAAGGATTAGTCCCTTACAAATAATGTTGCATGGGTTGCTAGAGATAGTTTGAAGTGACTCAAGCATACATGCATAATGAGGGAATATGTAAAGGAATTCAGTTCCTTGATGTTGGACATCAACAACATGTTAGAGGAAGATAAGTTGTATAATTTCATCTTTGGGTTGCAGCGTTGGGCACAAATGGAGATTCGAAGACACAATGTCATAAATCTTCCAAGTGCTATTTATGTGGCTAAGTCTTTGGTGGATTACAAAATAGACAAAGACAACCCTGATTCCTCTTCTTCCTCGAACCTCAAGAAAAACAAGGGTAAGGGGAAGAAAGGACATTGGGGAAAAGAGGGCAAGAAGCAGGAGGGTGATAAAGGGAAGGGGAAGGTTGATGCTGATTTTTCCAAAATGAAAAACAACCCCAAGTTCCAAGGCTGCTTCTTGTGCAATGGTCCTCATCGTGCCATAGACTGCCCAAAAAGGGAGAAATTTAATGCTATCATTGTGGAGGAGAGGCAAGGAGACAAAAAAGTGTCTGCCCTTGTCAATCCTTTGCAACTGATCAATGCAATTGTTGCTGACTTGAATCACATCAAGGCATAGAGTAATGTTACTGATGATTTACATTCTGCTTATTCTCGTTTAATGCATGTTTTTGTGAATGTGAATGGTAGACAAATGATTGCAATGTTGGATATGGGGGCGACACATACATTTATAGCCTCCAGAATTGTGCCTCAGTATAGGTTGCCGGTGTCCAATTGTCCAAGTTTTACCAAAGTTGTCAATGCCAAGGTGCAGGCTATGGAGGGAATGTCTTATAATGTGCCTTTAATTATGGGTGATTGGAATGGAAAAGTGGATATGCTTGTGATTCGGTTAGATGATTTTGACTTGATTCTTGGCATAGATTTTATGAGCAAAAACCAGATTGTCCTTATGCCACATCTTGATTGGGCGGTGGTGATGCAAAAGACTAGGCCCTGTTTTGTCCCATGTGTGCATCCCTTTGGGAAGGAAGGGAAGAGGAAGCTGCGAAAGTCTCTAGTGTTGTTGAGAAAGGCTTGAAGCAAAGGGAAGAAACATACCTTGCTGCCTTATTGGAAATTAGGGAAGATAAAGTCATTGAAGTGCCTGATCAAGTGGCAGATGTGTTGAATGAATTTGCTGATGTAATGCCATTTGAGTTGCCTAAAAATCTGCTGCTAAGGAGGGCGATTGACCATAGGATTGAGTTGATGCCTGGGTCTTCTCCACCCTCTCGTCCACCTTATAGAATGTCCCCTCTTGAATTGGCTGAATTGAGGAAGCAGTTGAATGGCTGGGTATGTTCAACCATCCAAGGCTCCTTATGGTGCCCCTGTCCTGTTCCAAAAGAAGTAAGACGATAGCTTGTGGATGTGTGTGGACTATAGAGCATTGAATAAGGTGACAATAAAAAAAAACCCAGTCCTTTTGGTGCAAGACTTGATGGATAGATTATGCAAAGCAACATGGTTCACGAAGTTGGACTTGAGATTGGGTTGTTGGCAGGTTCGGATTGCTAAAGCAGATGACACTAAAATAACTTGTGTGACACGATATGGCTTATATAAGTTCTTGGTGATGCCATTCAGTTTAACTAATGCCCCTGCTACTTTTTGCAATCTTATGAATGATATGTTGTATGATTTCCTTGATGACTTTGTTGTTGTTTACTTGGATGATATAGTCATCTACAGTAAAACTTTTGATAATCACTTAATGCATTTGAAGATGGTATTGCTGAGATTGCAGGACCATCAGCTCTCTGTGGAGATGGAAAAATGTGAACTTACTTTGTAGGAAGTAAAGTTCCTTGGTCATTTGGTTGGCAACCACGAGGTGCGGATGGACCTCAAGAAAGTTGAAGCCATTGTGACTTGGCAACCTCCCATAAAAGTTGCTGAATTAAGATCATTCTTGGGGCTAGCCAACTATTATCGTAAATTCATTGCTGGATATTCAAAAAGGGCTGGTCCCTTGACAGACTTACTGAAGAAAGATGCAAAGTGGGTGTAGACAGATGTATGACAAGAGGCCTTTAACAAGTTGAAAACTGCTATTGCATCGGAGCCAATTCTAAGGCTACCTAACTTCAAGTTACCTTTCGAAGTGCACACAGATGCTTCAGACAAGGCTGTAGGAGGAGTACTTGTGCAAGATGGGCACCCTGTGGCTTTTGAAAGTCAAAAGTTGAATCCAACAGAGTAGAAGTATAGTGCTCATGAGAAAGAGATGATTGATGTGGTACATTGCCTACAAATTTGGCATGTTTACTTATTGGGAACCAGATTTATTGTGCGGATAGATAATGTGGCTAACACTTTCTTCAAAACTCAGAAGAAGTTATCTATAAAGTAAGCCCGGTGGCAAGAATTCTTGGCAGAATGTGATTTTATGTGGGAACATAAGCCTAGTAGGCACAACCAGGTTGCTGATGCTTTAAGCCAAAGGGAAGTCTTTGCTACATTGCATGTTATTTCAAAAGTGGAATCTGACATGCTAGAACTTATCAAACAGCTTGCTACCACAGATAGTGTTTATGTGAAATTGGTTGCCTAAGTGAAGGAGGGAACCGTCCGTAGGTATTGGATCGAGGACGATCTCCTCATGGTTAAGGGGGGGAGAGTTTTTGTGCCTTCTGTTGGGGGATTACGGAGGGAATTGCTAAAAGAAACACATGATCCTGTGTGGGCTGGTCATCCTGGTGTGGATAGAATGCTTGCTTTGTTGTACCGTTCTTATTTTTGGCAAAAATGGAGTTTGATGTGGAGGCTTATATGAAAACTTGCTTAGTGTGCCAGCAAGATAAAGTGAAGAAAAAGAAGGAAGTAGGTCTGTTGCAACCTCTACCAATCCTGGAAAGGCCTTGGGTTTCTATTTCTATGGACTTCATTGGTGGGTTTCCTAAGGTTAATGGCATGTCTTCAGTCATGGTTGTGGTTGATAGGTTCTCTAAATATGTTGTTTTTATTGCTGCCCCTTTGACATGTCCTTCTAATGTTACTGCAATTTTATTTTACCGCAATGTGGTGAAATATTTTGGCTTGCCTAATGATATTGTAAGTGACAGGGATACAAGATTTACAGGCAGATTCTGGACCTCATTGTTCAATATGATGGGGATAGATTTAAAATTCTCTACTGTAAATCACCCATAAACTGATGGGCAGATTGAAAGAATTAATCATTTGCTTGAGGAGTATTTGCGGCATTATGTTATAGCCAGTTAGAGGAATTGATTGGAGCTACTGGATAGTGCACAATTTTGCTACAACTTACACAAATCCTCAACTGCCGAGATGAGCCCCTTTGAGCTTGTGATGGGACAGCAGCCTGCTACCCCTATTGAAGTGGCAAAGCAATGGACTTGAGGTAAATGCCCTGCTGCATATAGATATGCCAGAGATAAGCAAGAGATGCTTGAAGAAGCCCAAGACAGTTTGAGAAAAGCTACCAAAAGAATGAAGAGGTATGCTGATAAGAAGCGTCGTCTACTTGAATTCAGTGTGGGAGACAAGGTGCTATTGAAATTGACTCCCTAAATCTAGAAGAAGATAAGCAGTAAGATGGTGCATTGAGGGTTAATTTTGAAGTATGATGGCCCTTTTGAGATTGTGTCTAAAGTGGGCAATGTTGCCTACAAACTGAAGCTACCTGAACGGTTCAAGGTGCACCCAACCTTCCATGTGAGCTTCTTGCTATAATTCCATAAGGATGTGACTGATCTAACAAGAAGCCATGCCAAGAGAGCTCCACCAGTTGTGAGAAAACAGTTTTTGGAAGATATGGAAAGAATTCTGGACCACAGGACTTTTGGCCAAAGTGAGAAAAATCAGAGGATAGAGTTCCTGGTTCTTTGGAAGGGTAAACTTAAGGTTGTTGCAACTTGGGAAAGGGATGTGGCTCTTTGGCAATTTGAGAGGCAGATCCAAGACTACCTCTCTGACTCAACAAGGATGTTGAATGACTCAGGTGGGGGTGGTTTGTCAGCCCCTTGAGCCTTTAGCATGGGTTGGTGCTGAGGATTTGGGCATTGTTCCTTGGCACAACATTGTTAAGACGTGGTAGGCATCAAACAATGCATGTGGCTTTGGTGACAGCATATGGCTGCATGGTTTGAGTAGGGAGTTAGCTACTTAGGCTGCATAAAGAGTGTGCAAAGCTAGCATTGGCAACTGGCCAAATAGCTAAGTGATGGGCAAGCAGAATTGGCACAAAGGCATTGGTGGGCTGAGTAAGAAATCTGATTGGGTAATCAGGCTTGACAGTTATGGTTGTTTCCTATTTTCGTAGGTTCTAGTTATGGCACATGTGCAGATTGCCAGCATGACAATGCAGGCTGTAGTAAAGTGTTTGAATTGTCTCTAAGGCAGTTGGGGGTCTGTCAACTGCCACCTTAGGATAAGGGGGAAGCAAAACTGCTCCTGTGTAACCACCTTTGTATAACTGCTCTCTATTTAGGCAGTATGTGTGTGCTTGGGAATTCTGTATGAGGAGTTCCATTATTGTGTATCCTGATTATTGAGAATAATAAATAGGTTGGGAGTGATTCCTGTAAAGATTTGTGTTTCCTTTAATTCTGTATAATTGTGTGTGTGTGTGTGTGTGGTGGAACTGAGTGTGTGTACAGACTTGGTTGCCTTACAGGCAGAATTTTGTAGGCTTGAAATTGACCCTGTAACACCACCCATAGTGGGCGTGTCATGGTGGTGATGTGCATCACCAATATTACATGCACCATGGTTGTAATTTGCAGGGTTTTTTTAAGAAAACAAGTAAAAGCTATATAAAATATTGTGTAGCAATGGTAATGTAATCCAACGGTCATTTTTTTAATAATGTTAAAAAACAGTAATTTTATTAATTTAATTTATTTTTTAATTTTTTAATAAAATTTTTTATTATAAATACCCCCTCTTCAATTTCACCCTTCACTTCAATATCACTCCATAACAATCCCCTTTTATCTTCTATCACTCTCATTTTCTTCAACATCTTTCTATAATTTCACACAATTTACAATTTTTTTTATATTCCTCATCATGGATGAGAATTTGAATAATTTTAATCCTCGTTTTAATGCTCCAAATATGGAAAATTTTTCCTCTTCACAAAACCAAAATCTTCAAAATTTTCAATTTTATCCAAATTTTCCATATCTTAATAATCCTCCAAATATTCAAAATTATCCGTATCCCCCACCCAATTCCAAAAATCCTCCAAATATGCAAAATTATCCATATTCCTCACCCAATTCCAATTATCCACCAAATTTTTCATATCCATTTCCCATGTATCCGGGACCAAGTTATTTCCTATATATCCCAAATTTACTAAACCCACCAATTGCAAGTGAGTCAAGAAAAAATATTGATTCTAGCATCGGTGGAGAGAATGCAACACAAACAGATTCAATTTCGGACTCCCAAATACCACTATATTCAACTCAGCAAAAGTTCAAAAATATTACCCTTACTAATGAACTAGTGGAAGAAACTGATGGCAAACATGCTCCATGGAGTATTGATGATGACAAGTTACTTGCAAGTTCTTAGCTCACAATTTTCAGCTGCAGCATTACTGGTAACACCCAAAGCACTGACTACTTCAATGAAAATCACAAATCTGGACCAACAAGAAAGGATAAAGCTGTGAAGTCACATTGGCATTGGTTGAGTTGGATGGTTAATGAATTCAACCAATATTATAACAGATTGGTTGGAGAACATCATAGTGGGTGGAATGATGACCAGTTGAAATAGCATACCCGTGATCTTTTCAAGCAAAACAATAAGAAACACTTTATACATGAGCATGTGTGGGTGATGCTAAAAGATGATCCGAAGTGAAAAATAAATAATCCATTGCAGCGTTTTTCCAAAAAAAAGTAAGGACTACTAAAAGCAGGGCTTATACTTCTTCATCCAATGTAGATACAAGTCTTGACATCGATGATAATGAAGTCGAAGTTTGTCATATTGGTCAAAAACAAGCAAAGAAGGGAAAGAGAAAAGGAAAGTCAAAGGTGAATGAAGGAAACAAGAATGATGAACTTCATGCTTTCCAGAACATGGTCAAAGCAAAATGTGATAAAAAAAATTCAAGCTATGGATAATTTAGCAAATAAGTTGGAGAATTATAATTTTAGCTATGACTATGAAATCTTGCTCAAGGATACAACAGGAATGACCGAGCAGCAACTTCAAATTCATGAGCATATGTGTTCTATCCTTAAAGCTAAATATAATATCCCTTGGTTTAATTTTAATATTAAGTATTTGTAGTAGTTACAATTCCGTGTAGTTTTATTTGAAGTCAAACTTTAGTTATAATTTAATGTAGTTTTATGTATAATTTTAACTTTATGTGTAATTTTATGTTATTTTATTTTAAATAAGTCAGTAGAATCTAGTTGTTGGAAAAGTAGTCAAAAGTTGTCGTTGTAAAAGTAGCTGTTGTAAAACTGGTCGTTATAAAAGTAGTCGTTGTAAAACTAGTTGTTGTAAAAGTAGTCATTGTTAAACTAGCCATTGTAAAAATAATTGTTGGGAAAATCTAACACTCTCTCTATATATATTTCGTAGTTAGTCTCTAGATTGTATAACAACATATAATCAAACTCCAAAATGTCTCAATATATAACAACATACAATCAAACTCCAAAATGTCTCAATATCCTGATCCCTCACTTATAGAAGAATTAAAAATATTTTAGCCGATGAAATAAACGACGATAGTGATCAGCAAATTATGAAGTTTCAGGAACAGTCGCAACAAAAAATGAAAGGCGAAAGTTTAAATGTCCGTCAATAGAAGCAGAGATATTTTGATTGAGAACATGAAGTCGGCCATGTTCAACTTTTCAATGACTATTTCTCCGACGAACCTGTTTATCCTTCAAATATATTTCGTCGAAGGTTTCGAATGAGAAAAGAGTTGTTCCTTCATATTGTGGAATCTGTTGAAAATGATTCGGAATATTTTTGATTGAAAGTTGATGCAGCTAGAAAAAATGGACTTTCTGCACTTCAAAAATGCACTGCAGCTATTCGACAGTTAGCATATGGAGCACCAGCTGACCATTACGATGAGTATATCAAAATTGGTGAAACTACTACGATTCAGTGCTTATCCCATTTTTGTCAATGTATTATTAAGTTTAATGGAGCACAATACTTGAGAAGGCCCAATAATAGTGACATTGAACGTATACTTTGATTGCATGAAGAGCGACATGGCTTCCCCGGCATGCTGGGTAGCATTGATTGCATGCACTGGCAGTGGCAGAATTGCCCAGTTACATGGAAAGGTCAATTTACTTGAGATGATCAAGGCATTCCTACAATAATGCTAGAAGCAGTTGGGTCAGCAAACCTATGGATATGGAATGCATTTTTTGGTGTTGCAGGATCTAACAATAACATCAATGTGCTCAACCAATCTCTAGTATTTAATGACGTATTGCACGGATATGCTCCTGATGTTCAATTTACAGTTAATGAAACACTATATGGAAAAGGGTATTATCTAGCAGATGGAATATATCCTGAGTGGGCAACATTTGTCAAAAGTTTCACATGTCCAAAAGATCCAAAGAGAATGATGTTTAAGCAAAGCAGGAGGCTGCAAAGAAAGACGTTGAGCGAGCATTTGGAGTACTTCAATCGTGTTAGTCAATTATACGTGGCCCGACTCGCTTTTGGCATGGAAACAAACTAAAAAATATAATGTACACATGCATCATATTACATAATATGATTGTAGAAGACGAAAGAGATAAAATAACAAACTGGAATGATGATGATGAAGAGCCTACAATCAATGTGAGCACAGGTTCCTTTGAGGAATTTCAAAATTACCTTCAAAGGAACACAGAACTACGTGATCATGAAGTCCATCATCAACTTCGATCGGACTTGATTGAGCATATTTGGGAACGATTCGGGAGCAATAACAATTAAAATTAGTGTTTTTAATTTTATTATTTATATTTGTATTTTCATCTAAATTATGTCTTGTATTATCGAGATTGTTTAAAATGTTTGTTTTAATTAAGGTTGATTATGTAATTTTTAAAAATTAATAAAACTAGCCGTTTAAATTATTAAAATATTTTAATTAAAAATATATATATAAGATGGGAAGCAAAAGATGAAAATAACATAAGACATTGTCATTAATTTTGTGTCCGACGGACTACTTTCAATTTTCTTTTCCTTAATTTTTTCTCCATTTTTTTTATTTCATATTCAATTTCTCTCCAAATTTGTGACAGACAAGTTTGGCCATCACTATTGAATTTGTATGTCACTAATTTTTAATTTTTTTTTTTTTTTTATTTTATATTCAATTTCTTTGTAAATGTGTGACATACGACTCCGTCTACCACAAATTCGTTACTAATTTTGTGACAGACCAACAATTTTATTCGCCATTTTTTTCTTTTTTTCTCATATTCAATTTCCCTCCAAATTTGTAACATATAAATTTGTCCGTTATTAGTTTTTTTGACAAATTTATAATGAATTTATAATGGAATATGTAAATTTTTTATAAAAATTTTATTTTATATTTTTAAAATTATCATTATATATAAAAATAGATATATCAATTTTTTATCATTATATATATACACACACCACCATTTTGGACAAAAGTCCCCACCATTTTGGATAAAAGCGGGCTTGAACGACAATCCAAGTAACGTTGCGTCACGACAAAAATCACAAGCCGAAGCTTTAACCTCGTTGATCACTCCTTTTTAAGCAGTAACTTTTCATACTTTCAGTGGGTTAAATCATAAATGTAATTGTCGTACCTATATTTTTTCTTTAATGCAGTTTGTGTAATAAATTTCAATTTATTTCCATTCAGCTATCAAATTTTTATTTAAATTCTACGGTCAGTCATTTGGTAGAGTTTTAATAATGTGACAATGAAAAAAAATATTTAAAAAATATTCACAACGTAATCTTCCACTTCATCTAGAATATATAATATAGGATTAACAAATATGTGGTTATCCATGTTGCTCAAAAAAATATGTGGTTATCCAATTTTAATTTTTTAATTTGGGTATTTAGTATTGATTTATATTTTTTTATACAAACATTCTTTTTAAATTAAAATAATAATATAATAAATCCGAACTATATAAGTAATGAATTATTCCAATCATATAAATATTTAAATTTTGAATGCTTTTAGTGTGTGTCTATATATATATATATATATATATATATATATATAATTTAGATATATTTTATATCTAAAAAATCATAGTATTAATATA